>JAFBJU010000768.1:224081-489940 GCA_016785305.1 Colistium nudipinnis
GGGGGGGGGGGGGGGGGGCTGGATTCGGATCACTGGCTCAATAGTCCGACCCGAGTCATCCAACAGCTGTCGCCAGCGAGGAGGCGGAAAAATACACGCGCAGCTATATTCGAAACGAGGTTGAGGAGAACCTTAAACCTTAATCGAATTCTCAAAAACTCTACCGCGCCGTTCCCCGGCGTTTGCTCTGTTGACCCTCCTTCACCTCGCACGAAAGCGAATGAAACATTGAAGAGACGGAGTCGACGGACGTGGTAGAACCGCTGCAAAACGAGGCAGCCAAGACACCCCTGGAAGGCTCCGGGTATAATGGACGCCCCTGTCAATCCGGCGCACAAAAGCGCCGGGCCTGCGCCCGTCTCCGATAGAGAACCACGGGCAGCTGAGAGCCTTTCGCGCGCAACTCAACCTCGCTCATTACGGAGACGGGTGCCATGTCGCTCCACTCAGCCGTCCTGATAATATCTCATGCCTCTATCTGCCGCTGGCCGACATCGTCGCCCATATGTCAGCACAACAGATAACGTGTGCCGACTGCCCATCAGCACCTGGTTCATTTTAACAGTGTAACACAATATAAGAGTTTCGTACCTATTCAAAGAACCCACTCTCAGCTCGTACTATTGCTTGCCCCACATTCCACCTCCGTCTGCGGCAGGGGGACTTTTGTCAATGTGGGACACACAGTAAGGGTGACGTTTTCCTACTATTTTCGAAGCCCTAAAGTTGCCATTTTGTTTCGTTTCTTCCGGCTGGCACCTTTTCACAACACGCAACAAAAAGGCCTTTTTGCTCCGTGGTCCCTCCCGGAACGTGTGTTGCACGTGTTTGGGCAATAATTCGATACCTGCTGGGAGCTACTAAAACATCAGGACAGCGCGGGCAGCTCTCCTAAATGAGGGAGAGCGGGCAGGAAGACTTCCGTACGTCAGGGAGGTTGACTAATGCCTTCATTGGCGAGCACGACACAAGTAACAAAGTGTCGGTGTCACTCACGGAATGTGGACCAGATGTTTATGAAATGGGGTCCACTGGGATTGCGTTTACAATAATCTAAGGGTTTTACTGCTACAGATGTAACTATATGTATACGTAGTGATTTTTGGAGACATTCAAAATACGAAGGAACACACGATATGACACAATTGACTGTGTCTGTCGAGATTATATTTTTTTCCGAAAAACATAAACCGCAGCCAAAATGATTAAAACAAAATACAAAGAATAAGGAATAGTTAAAAAAAATGTAAATAAAAAAAATCCTGTACCTTTGCAAGATGACTCCCCAACTAAATCAATAAGGAATTCCAATCAGATATTTCTTAATTATGTATGTATCACTCTGGGGCCATAACAGCTATAACAATCTTGCAGGGTTAACAGATGGTGTCATAAAAACCAAATAGGCCTCACTCTTGAAATATACCCAGACCGTGAGGACATTTACCAAAATTGTTTTCACTGCCTCTCGGGGAGAAGGGCGCACGTCGACACCGAAGTCAGGCACAAGGTGAAAAACTTTTTTTTTCCTTCTGTTCAGGAGGGTGACATCAGATCCATGTCAAATTTAACCGTCCAAAAGGGATCCTTCGATGCGATAGACAAGACCGACTGTGCAGTTCCGAAAACTCAAAGGCTTTGTTTTCTTTTATTTCTGGAGTCATTTACACCTTGATCGTTGCTGTAAGGAATCTTGCCCTGACTTTTGCTATTATTCTACAGACAGATGGAGGGGAAGAAATGGTGGGTGAGGCAAATCTTTTAAAAGGCCTCAGGCGGTCGTGTGTCCCGAGGTAACATGTCGCCCTAAGCTCCACTTCACACGTCGGGGCTTTTTCCTGACTGCATTTCAAGATTTCAAATTCGCACGGACTCTGATTTTGCTCGGAAAATCACGGCGCCGCATAACGAGCGACTACAGGGGGATCAATTATTGATGGCTCACCCAGATAGGGAGCTATTTTCACCGCCCCCAAAAAATGACAGCGATAAAGCAGTTGTTCATCTCTGAAGGATCTGTCGCCACGGAGCAGGGCTCACTGTCGCCCAGTGCACCGAAACCCCTCGCCAAGCTATCCTTCATCGGGCCACTGTTGACTCATCGCAGTCACGGGCAGACTCGCACTTTGTGTTTGTGCCAGACAAAGATTTCTGGCGCGAGTTGTCAAGGGGGCGGCGGGGGGGGTTGTGTGAAATGCTCAGATCCTAATATTTGTTCCAACAGGACAGAGAACAGATGTGCTGCTTTCTTGTGGCGTTAATTGGCTTTGGTGCGCACAGTGGACAGAAGAGGCCAAGGGACGGAGAGTTGACATAAGACAACAAGTGCTGCTGATAAAACAAACTTTTGTGCAGGGGGGGGGGGGGGGGGGTTGTGGTTGGGGGGGGGGGGATCTTAGTATGCACAATAATGTAGTCTTGACTCTTACACTCTATATAAACTATGTTCCTGGTCATATAAGTGATAATGTGGTTGTTAAAATGAAGAAGCTGCAATAAAATAATCTGGATTCTTTGAAGATCTTTGTTCGGCCATTATATGGGGAGCACTCGGACTGCACTCAGCAGAAATGTCCCGGCTTCCCGGTACGCGAGTCGATGGGCGTCGAGGACAGCCGGTCGGCAGGACGAGCACCTTTACGTTAATAGGCAGAGTAACTCAGAGCGTTCCGGGGTGCGCAGCTAGGCGCAATAACAGATGGAACGGAAAAAGATTCCATCTCAGGCACCCTGCGAGGCGTTAGCAAGATCATCACCGCCTCCCACACCTCGAGTCCCCAAATCGGGAGAAACTCTGGTGTCAGCAAACGTCTCCCCCCCCGCCTCCGCACAGAAAAAAAGAAAAAAAAAAAGGCCCCCGAGAAAATGTCTGACTCGCCGCCTGAAGATTTCACATAATGAAAATTTAGGGGCCCAGTTCAATTTTGCTTAAATATGTCTCAGGGATCTGAGCGCCGGCAGATCTAATATGAAAGTCGCTGGCGGGATTTCACAGCCGTAGCCCAGCGCTGAGGGCCAAACCTGGGGAACTCAAAGGTTGGAGCCATGGCCGCGTGGGCTCGGCTACCCAGAAGCACTCCCCGAACTCATATGTGCACATCTATGGAAGGAGCGTCAGTCACAGGACATGAGCTCTAGCTCCATCGGATCTATTTTTCGGTCTGAATTCACACAATAGAGCAGGCCCGCTCATTTGTAACCAAACTTACGTTTTTTGTTTTTGTTTCGTTTAACCAGAAAATAAACACATCGTTGGCCCATTGCGATACTGAGTTCTTGGATCCGGTTTACAGTTTTCAGATGTTCTAAAAGTAAACACACAAAGTAGATGAACGCTCCAGACGGGGGGAAAAAAAGGCCAGACTGAAACACCCACTGAGTGAGGAAACGAGGATTTACATTTTCTGTGCGTTGGCATCTCACTTCCTGTCAGTGAATAAAGAAACGGATGAAAAGTCAACCTGACACTTCTGAATTAAGAACCGTGAATTAAAGGGAGAGAATGAAGTAGCGGATAAAAAAAAAAAAGGGAAAATTTTGACTAAGTGGAGAAAACACGTTGGACGAGGGGACGCGAGTGGAAGCGGAGTATGCCGCGGACGCTCCGGGCGACGCCATCTGGGCGCAGATCTGCAAAGGCTGCATGCCTGCACACCTGTGTGGGACTGCCTGGGAGATAAGGCCCTCAGCACAGTGGCCCCGTGGCCACCTGCGCTGCCAAACAGGTGCACGGCGGAGCCAATTAAACTATTAGACAAACACAGGCTTCTGGGAGCAAATTAGCCGGCTGCCCAAACAGCCCAGGTAAAAACAAAAAGCACTGGTAAGCACTGCGCAGACCGACGACACTTTCGCGGCGAGACGTTGATTTCCGGAGTTGAGGGGTTAAGTCGAATGCCCGATGACGCAGAGCGCTGGATTTGGTTAAAGTTATCGTATGTCCTTAAATGAATGGATCCTGTTTGTTTTGGTATTTTCGTTGGCATTTGTGGATTTCGGTGAGTCAAATTAATAGTTTCTCCAAATACCGACATTTAAATACAAGCCAGCCTATTTGAATACTTGTTGGAAGGTAGGAATTAAAACAAGCATAAATGCGCCGCTCTGCCTTGGACTTCGTGGTACTTTTCAGAATAATATTGCATACCGTACAAAGGTTACATTAACATAGTGCAGTTGGAAGGGTAGCAAACCAAATGTGGATTTCCTGTGTCTTCTGATCCATGACAATTAAGCGCATTCATATTAATTAGGAGTAACCTTATCCATTTTTCAAGAAAATAACCAGTACCTTTTCCCCGGGAGAGGAATCATGAGGGCTGCGAGGACGAGCCGGGGAGCAGTGTTCGTCAACGCTTCTATCGTCCTCTTTGACACACACACACACCCCCAAACACACACACACACATATAAGAGAAAGTGGCCTTTTTTTTCTCCACCAGATGGACCTGGCAATCCGTGGGAGGTGACTCCTCCATAAAGCAACGGTCCCTTACATGCTGGTCAAAGGTTCAGCCATTTGAAAATACCCACAGGGCAGACCTGGCCTGGCCTTACATCCCCCTGGCACCGGTTGGCCTTTCGAAGGGAAAAGGCTGACTTGACTCCCCACAGCTCGCTGGAGACAGGAGAGGCCGGCTCCACGGCCCCGCGATCTCTCAGGGGGGCCGTTGCTTAGCCACTCGCTTATTCATTATACTGCACAGCATGCAACGTGTAAAATGTGGATTTTGTGTTCCATTTAGGCCATTATCCATCTATCCATGGTCCCATCAGGTATGTGTAACTAGCATTTGAATATTCTGCCTCATGTCGACAGGACGTCACATATTTTATGCCGATTTTTGTTTTTTGTGTAGCTGCACATTCGCACACGTTGTCCGCTCATCTAGCCCGTTCCAAGCCCCTCCCATCAGATCTCGTGACTCCAGGTACGGAACTCATGTTTGCCTAGATGAATCCAATTAGAGATTCCCTTTTCTTATTGGGACAACTGTGCATGAGTGCGCTCAAAGTTAATAGTTAATAGGTGGGAAATCGTGACCAAAAAGCGATGCCCAGTTCCCATTTTTGACCCATTTTGGGTTTAAGGGAAGTTTAAGGGAGGCAGCTGACCTGTATATTACGTTTTTTTGCATTGCGCTGTCGTCGACGGATTGACTGTGCAGGACTTGAGCAAGATATCTGAATAATTCTGCCTTTTCTTAATTTTTTTATACGAATCGTTAAATGCAGGGATGCGGCCGAAATGGTGGCCGTGGCACACAGATGCGATAAATCCTCCGTGCCGGTCGGTCAAAAAAAAAAACGGCTCCACTTATCCAATGACCATTTAATATGCAGCAGTCATTGATTCACATTAAGAAACATCGCCTCAACAGTGGGCCGGTAAATAATTTAGAGGATCTGCTGTCACTAAGGATTCCGCCGCACTAGTGGGACCAAATTAAAATTGAAGCTCTCATTTACAGGAGAGAGTGAGGCCTTGGAAGGAGAGCCTCAAGTGCCAATCCCAGCTCGACTGGACAGATCGAGCAAAAGAATCGTTGAAAATGTTCCAGGCAAAAAAAAAAAGTCCAGGCTGTGGTCAATTTTACTTCGCTTTTTAACTTAATTGACGGAAGAAAAAAAAAGCATGTGCTCTTATGGTCAGCTGCACCTTTTACATGAACACGGCCAACAAGGGGTCCAGCACACGTCACTAGCTCTGATCCGTGTAGAGAGCATTTAGAGGAAAATTACGAACACATTTAAAGCTGCATTTTGTACATCTATGGGACGCCAATAAAATACACAAAGGAATTCAAGATACTCAAGGTTGCGTTAGGACCCCACGGCTATTGACAACAGTCTTACTTTAAATTCAACATTTTACTGGTGCTCTACCACATAGTCGCTTTCAGTGAGGCCAGTGTTTTCTGTTTCGCCAAAAAGGGATCGCACGACGGCAATTGGGTCTGCAAAACTGTGCACGACCCTGCGCATGCCCTCTGGGACGTTCACTCACTCATTCATCCACGTGAAATGTATACATGATTGCAATTGTTGGTATTGTTGGTAGAGTGGAGTTTTCAGGGAGTTAAAAAATAATAATAAATTGTTACCTGACAGGGTTACTGGTGAGAGACACTCTGAGGGATTCCAGGCAGTTGAGCAACTTTTCCTCTGTGATGCCGGAACGCAGCTCATGGACATATTCTTGGGATGAGAGCGTGCACTCATGTTTGCTGTTCCTAAGTCCACCCTGAGAACACAATGTAAACCGGACAGTTATTTGGTGCGCATCATACACAACACACACTATTTGGTAATGTTAACTATAATGTGCAAAAAGAATAAACTATTTATAGGATGTTATGATATTATATATTGTCAATGACAAATGCATAAATACACGAATAAGGCATAACAATTCAAGCGTTGTATGGCGAGGCGAGAGCTGTTGCAATAAAAAATGAAAATAACACACAGTCAATCACACATGAAGAGAATTAAACATTGTGTAGTCAGTATCTGTTTTCGGTTGGTTGTTTTGATCAGCGATGAGTTGCACGAATGACAAAGAAATTGGACTCTCACAGGGGGGGCCGATAAATTCTGGCAGAAACTTTTTCTCAATTAGCCAAATCTCTGCTGACGGACTATGCTCAAAGAGAGCCAAACGCTCAGCGCTACCAGCTCTCTACAGCAGCTCCTGCTCGAGGTAAATTCCTTCTTATGAATTTTAATCTTCACAGAGGTCGCGGGGGGGATATGTGGCTACACCGAAGCTTTGAAAAGGACATCGTCTATTGGCAGTTATACACTCACCATAGCAGAGAGGGGCATATACACACATTTACAGAGCAGAGTGAAGTAAACATATAATATCGAGCTTAATTTAATATCTAAATGCCGTCCGACTGTGGGGATACGAATGAAAGAGATTTCCAATTACATTGATTGATTTCACATTAAATCTTTTTGAATGAGCTACATTTCAGGTCAGGGCCGAGGTCAAGTTGCGATACAGAACAAAATAGGAAAAGATGCTGCGGAAACGGCATAACATATGCCTGAACCAGAGCGCTGGGGCAAAATCGTCCTCAGTGTGCTCATCCTTGGACTGCTGCTTCCCCACAAAGGGAGCCGTGCTAATAGGCAGTTGGGGAAGTAATAAGCTCGCTCGTTTATCTGGAGAAAAGAGGCCTGCTGCTCCCCTGCAACGCACAGCCCCTTCTGCATGAGCAAAACATTTCATAAGCTACAGCAAAAAAACATCGTAAACAAGGCTCGACCATTCCAAAAGTCGGATTTTATTTATTATTATTTGGAAGGTTCACCCCGGTTAGGGTAAACATAGATCAACCCTTTTCTTCATTTTTCATCTTTCTTCCACGTGCACTTAAAAAAAAAAAAAAAACCCCGAACGAACTGAGTGTACTTTCACGCGATTATGTCGTTTTCCAGACTATACATTGATTTTGTAGTAAATCCACTTTCTGCTAGTCTGCCTTTTCACCGTCTTCCTCGACACTTACACCATTCATTTATTTATCTCAAGCACTAATGGGTGAACGTGGGGGAAGGGACTGGATTTGATTTTACTGAAACTGGCTATTAAGCAATAGGGAGGGGTGAGAGTTTTTATTTTTTTTCAATAAATAAATATCTATCTATCATTACCTTTCACTGGACTCATTGTTACACATTTCTGCCTGAAGATGCAATCTCTCCACTTTATTAACGTTGATATTTACAGTGTTCAAGACGTCAGCATCGGCACACACAAAAAAGGCTCAGATAGGTTATACGCGGCAAATTCATGCCTTCAAGGCTTTACGCATGAAAAAAATGCTCAAAAAACCTCAGCGGGTAGCCAAGTCTGTTTTTCAGGCGCCTTCTTAAACAACAGGCCAGGTAAAACGATAGTGTTTATCCCATCGAGTTTCAAAATAAATTGCGTTTCATGAGAGAAACTAGCCAGTATCCCTCAAAGAGATTTTTCGCTGCAAGGTTGAACATTTCACACTAGAATCGCTGCACCCTGACAAGGAGCAACAAACACAGGGATACTACTCTGTCAAAGTAGAACGCAAAGTCACTGGATCAAACTTTTTCGACGCATTTGAAGCCTAGCCATTTCCGCGGTGCCATCAACCGCCCGTATAAAACCATTACGAGGTTTACTGCGAAAGAAATGTTGTGGACCCCTGGACTATATTCTACCTGGGCTGTGCCTGGACCATTAGGCAGCTACACAGATGTCCTCTGCCGGCACGCTGCATAAAAGTGCTCATTAATTTAAAACACTTTTAGTAGAATGGGCCTGTAGATCCTCCGGGGGGATCCTTCCCTGTTGAGACGAAGGCTGAAACTACAATTTTCATTATACAATTGGGCTGATACTCCCTGGACAGGGACGTACCCAAGGCCTGGGACCAGAACCGTTTAAACAGCTAATTGGAACAGTGCATCACGCTTGTCTGAGCCAATCATGCCAGGAATGCAGGAAGAACATACAGTCCATGTGGGTGTTCCTTGCCCTCCAGAAGGAGAGGGGAAAATCTTTTAGCAATGAGTGGCATTCATATTTTTGGGCTGTGCGCATATGATGGCAGTGTAATATACTGCTGGTGTACTGAAAATAACATTTTAGATTGTTCCATCATCGCAGGGGTCGAATCAACAACTCTTCAACAAACTTTTGCCGGAGCGACGGATAGAGTTTTTCAAAAACACACTGCTGTCAGCAGATTGGTTTATATATATATATATATTTAAAAAAAAGCATCCATGCAGACGGAGGAGGAGGTGTACAGCTTGGATACCGCTTGAAAGATAAGGGCACCTGAAATGTATGAAAAAAAAAAATACATTTAACTGTTGTAGTAAAGCGTAATAAAATAAACTCATACATGGAAGGAAAGATCTCTGTCAAGAGTAGCAACTCAAGATCAAAGGTTTAAACACAATTTTAACGCTCCCCAATGCAATATATGCATTTCTGCCAAAGTAATCAATAGATCATTTACTTGAATGAGCTCTTGTTCCATTCTTTGTTATGGCTGATTAGGCAACTATGTCTTCAGGACATTCATTCCTCAGTTATACAAAGTGCAGTGGAAGAGGAAACACTTCATCCACTTTTTATTTATCTACCCACCTCTCAGTTGTTCCCAGCAGGCAAACCACTATGTCCAGAAAAGCTAGAGCTCTGGTTTCACAGCGTGCACTGAACTCTGGAAACCAAAGACACTGACCATAAACTGCTTTTTCACGACCTAAGCCCAAATCAATGGGTTCCCTTGGGATTAATATCAACATTACACCACCACGCTGGCCGCAGAGAAACAATCTGGGGGCGGGGGGGGGCTTTACCTGCTGGCTATTGGGTAAAAGAGATCTCCTTCTTCAGGCCCACAAGAAATGCCAAAAAGAGAGCGGAGAGAAAGGGAGAGGATGGAGGAACAGGAGAGAGAGACGTAATAACAGTAAAAAAAAGTGAAAGAAGCAAAGGGAATACAAAAGAGTTAAAAAAAATACAAAACAAAAAGAGTAAGGGATTGATACAAAAAGCGTGTGATGGAGAAAGGGTAAGGCAAAGAGATAGAGCACGAGAACGGGCTCAGCCCTCTGACCAGGGCCCTGAGCCTCATCTCCTGCCGCTTATTGAATCCCCCTATTTGTCGATAGCAGTATTTCCTGCCAAAGAAAACAGTGCTGGGAGCAATTACTCCAGCAGGCCTGTCAATTTCATTTTGGGTGTGGGGGTGTGGGGGGGGGGGGGGGGGGGGGGGGGGGGGTGAGGCTCTTTCCTTCCTCCTCCATCACCTCGGTCTCCCTCTCCCTTCCGTCCCGCGGGGGGACGACGGAGTGTGGTGCCTCTTCCGCCGAGGGGCAGGGCCGGGAGACATTGCCAAGGCGGGGCGAGCCGCCACATGTCATCCCCACCTGTAATGAGCCCATAACAAGCGGTGCCCGGCCGGCGCTCTGCACACTCAGGCCCACTGATAGATACATTATTCAGCTTCATTGTCAGCTTACTGGAAAACTGCACGGCGGCAATGTGTCTGGCCTGGATGCTGTCCGAGGAGAGAGAGCCCGACCGCCCGCCCGCTCGCTCGCTCTCTCTCCCTCCCTCCCCTCTCTCTCAGACACATGCACAAACACATAATCTCAGAGATGTTTTTTTCTTTTTTTTGTTGTTTGTTTTTTTTGTTTTTTTTCCACCCAACCCTCTTATCTGTTCGAGTGCAGCACGCGGGGAAAAAAAGCCACAATGAGCTAGTGATGCAACGAGGGGAGGGAGAAGCAGGTCTGCGCTCGTGTTTCTCGGATTCATCGCAGCATGAGATTCGCGGGCGACGGTGATTTCTTTACAAGGTAAGCACGGAGGCCCCGTCCAAGGCTTTGTCTGACTGGGCGTGCTTCCTCTCACGGGGAAAACCAGGACGGCAGCGCATTGACTTGAAGTGCGAGCCTGTGTCATCGCGCCGCGGCGGGGTACGCGGACCAAAGGAGGACACAGCAGATGATTCGGCCTTATTACAAGAGGAAGTAAAAAAAAATATATATATATATAAAGCCGAGACTGATGGCTGGAACTCGCTTGAAAGTCGCACTGTTATTTGGAGCAAAGCTCCAAAGACACAGGTAAATCCATTATTCGACAGTCGCAACACCCTCGTTGAGAGTTACCGCCATCGTCTCCGCCACGCAGCCCCCCCCAAAAAAGTCATGGAGTAAAAGTTGCGGAGTAACGAAAAATCGAATTACTCCTTCTTTGTGCGTAACTAATGAAAATGACGAGAGCACCCTGCTCTTTTGTGGAGAAAAAAAGAAAAGAAAACACAGATACAATCTGAGCAATTAGTGCATATCACGCCGGCTGATAGCCACATTATAAGTTAATTTCCTGCTCATTAGGGTTTGGTAGATTAGTTTGAGAGCAAAGATACCACAAGAACAGATAAGAGAGCGCGCACGGCCAAAAAGTCTCCTCCTTTTTTCTTATTTTCACCAATTTGACCTCTGAGCAAACCTGTCAACCCATCTTCACCAGGGCACGGGGTTGGCGAGCGGGGGAAAAAAAAGGAGAAAAAAAAAAACCACAAACACACACACACACACACACACACGCACGCACACACCAACAGAAGGGATGTTATATAAATGAGTAAACTTAAGATTTAGCACACAATCTAAAGTTTGGCATGAATCTGTGGCAGCGGTGGGAAAGGTCACCTGAAACACGGATCAGCTGAGATGCTGGTTGGCTGGACAATGAGTTTTTTTTTCCCTAGCCCTACTTAAAGGACAGAGTCCTGCTGCTGGCAGATAAGACATTTCATCTAGCCACCAGGGCACAGGGCTCCCAGCCCAGTGGGGGATTTCCCACTAGACCATGTGGCCAAGCATTTCATCCCTCTCCCTCTCTCCTCCACCATCTCCAATTCTGTCTCTTTAACTCTTCCTTTTTTTTCTTTTTTTTTTTTTTCTCCCTATCTGCCCGTCGCTGTCTTTCACTCACTCGCCGGCGAGGTGTTTTAGAACCCTGGATGACAGCCAGGAAGAAATGTGCGTGTATATCTGTATGCACTGGGGGGCTTTTTCTTTTTGTTCTGTTTACTCACTTCCTCTATCTTTTGCCTGTCATGGTCAGAAAAAAATTAAAAAAAATCGACACAGTTTTATTCCCTCCTGTCTGGCCAACTACAGCGTGCTGATAATGCGGGCACAACTAGGCCTACAATTTCTAATCAAGCCTACGGCATTCTCTCTGTTGTCATGGCAGTGGCATTGGGTCATGTGATCGGACGAGACAAGCTCGGCGCAAGAGAAGAGCCGATAACGAAAACACAATAAGAAACAATTAGGTATCTGGAAGAAACACTATGGAACTAAGGGATCGCGTTTGTTTGTGCTATTTAGGACTCTATGATAATTCTTAAGTTCTGCGGGAAGAGCACCCAGCGACAACAGAAACCAAAAAATCTGATAATATTTAACAACGTATATGAAGGTTATATAGTAGCAATAGCAAACAAAGGATTACTGCCTCTACATTTGCGGTGGCTTATTGTGTATGCATAAATACACGGAAAGGTCAGATATAGAGGAAGAAACGGAGCAGCTCAACCACGGGGGGTTGAATAGATAAGATTTATTTATTCAGAACTCAAATTCATCGAGGAATGTGTTTTATTAAAGAAAGGCCATGTTCTGATAAATGGATTTTAAACTTTCAAACAAAACAGAGAACACACCCCCAGTTTTTAGTGGGGATTTATTTTTTATTTTTTGGTCAGGCAGTTATGAAAAAAGCACGCTTTTGCACTGGGAAAAAATAAAAATGCCTTTCATGACATTCGTCGTCAGCACATTCCGTGGTAATAATGAACAAAACGCATTCCTCCAACCTAATCAGGAATAACTACAGCCGGACAGCAGAATAAATGGCGTCAGAGAGAATGAGACGTTTATCAGTGTGTCGTTTTTTGTGACTGAAAAGGAAAAAAAAATAAATACATTCAGTTTGATTAGCATTGACTGCTAAGACTGCTCAACCAACAAAATTCCTAACAGCACTGGTTGAAATGGCTATTTTTTTAGCGTGTGTTGTGGCCACAAAAACGGATTCTCCTGATGCGGAGCCCGATTGCCGGCGACTTTTCACCACTTAAATGCTGCCAAAGTCGAAGTAGGAGTCACTCCAAGGTCCCACTGTTCTGTGATCCTTCCACCTCGACCTTTAGCAGTAAGTAGCAACGAGGTTTATCCCACCTCCTTCCTTTCTCGTTCACACTTTTAACTCTAGTCTGACCCACGGCAGATAGTTCGAGCTCTGAAACGGAAAGGAAAAAAAAAAGAAAAACACACCAGACACAACCGTCTTCCCGACAATGTCTCAGCTATGGCAGACAGCAGGCCAGCAGGCACCGTCAGCAAAGTGCCCTGGCTTTAATCCCACTGAAAGTTGGCCTGCGAGACCCCATCATCTGTGTTTCAACTAGCAGCTAAGAAATGTCCACGGCGGTGGAAAATACTGTCCCGGGGAGCTGGTTTCTTTATCATCACTTGACCTTAAGGATGAAGCAGTCGCATCCAGTGAAGGAAGGGTAAAATCCCGGCCAAAGTCTATTTGTTATTTAACCGTTATGTGAGGCCACACGATATAAATGTTTGCACAAATATAGCCAAGCAACTGAACCGCGGTAAACCTTTCAGACTGATGAGACTCAGAGACGGTATCGAAACGCTGGCGTGTCAAAAAAAGAGAGTAATGTCAGTGAAACGGGATCTTGAGCACTCCAGGAAGCATCCGGAGGCAGAGACGGAATTGTGGTGCCGATGAGAGCTGGACAGAAACAAACAAATAAAAGCCAACCTGCTAATGAACAACTTCAGGCTGTTTACCGAGACCGAAGGAAAAATATCGCAGACATAGGGACGGGAAAAGTGCTGAGCCACAATAAGCATGGCAAATGAATATATGAATAATATATGGGCACATCAAAGAGCTACATTTAATAATGTATGTTTGAGTAGAACAGGACAGGCCTTTTTAAGATTTATTTTTTTTGAATCTCTTTTTTTTTTTTCTGCCTCTAATGACAGCCACGGTGGAGATAGGTGACTGGAAAGGCAAGGGGGAGAGAGAGCTGATGACATGCGGGAAAGCGTCCAGAGCAGATTCGATCCTGGGCTGCCGTGGACCAAGGACCCGGCCTTGATATATGGTATTCACTTAACTCGGTAATTTTCCCAGCGCATCCCAAACAGAGAGGACTTCTACACGATAAATTATCGCTGCAGGACCCAATCACTTCTCTTTTTTTCTTCTTCTCACATTTTACTTATTCATGCGCCACAACACAGCACTCTAATTATGCACAATTCAAAAATGACTTTCCATTATAACGTTAATGGAGGTTGTGAATGTATCTTAGGTACTGCACACCACCAACTTTAAGTAAGCTAAGGTTTAGTTATGAACCGCCAAGGCTGAAACAAAGTTGCGGTGAAATTGGTGGCACGTAAGCATTCCTATTCACATCATTGTTGACATGAATTAAGGAAAAAGCAACAATATTAATACCCACACTGGGGCATAGTAGGTCAACCATTGCCCAAACAACCTGCTCCTTGTTGTGGAAATGTGTATGCGGGTTTTGTAGCTGCAAATGATCTGCTGCTTTACAAGGGGAGAATGTAGGCCCGGGGACACTAATGCCTGTAACCACATGGGGAGGAACATTGGCTTTGCCTTATTAAGTCTAACAAATCTGGAGCAAATTGGACAAAAACCTGAATATATTTTTGCATCAAAGTGCATTAAATACCTGAACATAAGCACACCCCCCTAAAGCAAGAGCACACGCGGGAGAGAACATTCCAACGCAGCTTCACGGACTGCCGAGTGTCACACATTGTGAAAGAAAATATAGGCAAATGTTACTTTTTAAATACTGTGCTGCATGTTTGTATGTATATTTGATGAATGTGCGAGAATAACTTTCGATATTTTTTTTAAGACCATGTTTTGACTCATATTTTTCTATGCGTACTGTCGTACGTGCCTGTGTTAGAGCATGTGCGTTCCTTGGGTTATGTCTGTGTGCGGGGCACAACATACTTCTAAGCAGCCCTCCCTGTGCTTTTCCGGACTCATGGCTGCACTGAATTTCAATGCCACCTCCATAAAGAAAGGAGCAGATGTCAGCCAGCTCGCTGAAAGTCAGGTAGAAGAGCGGGGGAAAAGTAGAGTGAGTAAAATGGAGTGCACACCTGCTGCAGAGAGGAGTCCTAAGTTACGTGTCTACTTGTGGCAGTGTAATACAAGAGACGAGCGGGATTTACTGTAAAGAAATAAAATGAAAGAAAAGATCTCTTTTTAACTTGCAATAACAAGAAAACTGCGGCAGACTGAGAAGCGGCTGATGGACGGGTATTTTTTTCCTCCTCGACAATGAGATCGTTTCGAAGACTTACGGACTAACCTTAAAAAACAAGCCTTGGCACGGACTCATCCGCACCGCTATGGAGATAATGCACGACACTCCAACCACTCACCAATCAATTCAGGGTCAGCAGGTGGCTCAATATTGTCCCAAACGTCCCCGGGATTAACTAAGAAATGAGCTCATTTGATATGCAGATGAGGGGGGAGAGAGAGGAGGCAAGGTGGCAGTCCCATTTTCACACTCTCTGAAAACAACTGAAAGAGAGGAAAACATGAGAAGTATGTCGAATCATCTTGGCTCTTATTTCCCCTTCATGTACTCGCCGGCGGTGGTGGTGGTGGTGGTGGTGGTGGTGGTGGAGGAGGGGGGGCGGGTTAACCAAGTGAGCTGTGAAGTAGGTAAAGTCACACAGGATCTAATTTAGGGTTTTGCGCTGTGGTCTCTGCTGCATTGATTGCAATGTGAAGGCCTAATGAACTCGGCAACTGTACACTTGTTTCCAGCTCTGGGAGCTCGGGTGGGAAACCAAGAGCTGCAAACACCGCCTAAAAGTTAGGAGGAGGTCCACGGAAGAAGAAGGAAAACAACACTAAAACAATGGATGCATGAGTGCAGAATCTGATTTCCAATCAATGTCCTGTTCCGCGCTCCTGCGTCCTTGCCTGCTCACCCCACACCCCCAGGCAGGAAAACTAGGCAATTGCCTAGGGCCCCGAGCTAGGAGGGGGGGGCCCCCAAAGACGGCTGTTTACATTGGTCCGCAGCAACGACCACCTGAAAGCCCCTTAAATGACTTGCCATGAAGAAGACACTGCAATGGCACGTCCGGAACCCCCTTATAGGGGGGCCCCATGCTACTTGCGCGCTGTCAAAACCTTTTTTTTTTTTCTTTTTTTTTGCCCGAGGCCCCCCAGGGTGTCTTGAAACGTCCCTGTATATGCATGTGTAGCAACAGGTCACGCCCACTGTGAGAGGAGTACATTATGGTCGGCCTAGTCATTGTGCACGACTAAGCCTAAAAGACTAATCGAGAGAGATGATGAGATGACAAGGCTTGTCACTTGACAAACGATTGTTTTTCCACGTGATTTGATTATTTCGAAACAACGCATACCCACACAGCCAACAAAATGAATGTACACAAACTAGAACACGAGCTATGAGCACCGTCACACAGTATTTTGACCGGCCTAGTTCATGGGAAGGTCAAAAATTCACCTATCGCATCAGACTCAGCAAGCCCTCAACACACAATATCCTGTCAATGGTTTTATGAACCACTGGGTGCACTGGGTGGTTACAGAGTGACTTTATCTGTCCTTGCTGTTGCAATGCCGGCCGTTTTGCACCCATCTCACCATGGTGACGGGTACGGTGTCTGCAGGTGTCTATAATGAGCGCGCCGCTGCTGCCACCATTCATGCAACAACAAAGCCATCTTGCAGCTCAAGTCATGAAGTCTGTCGCGCAACGTCGAGTTGGAGGAGTCAACTGCCACGGTGAAACCGACTCATCAACAACACTCTCTCCTCAGGGGGAGCTCAAAGACACGCCGCGAGAGACATATAAAACTTCATGCAGGAGAATATTGGTGCAGACATGCAGAGCTGACTTATTCAAGCGTAGGATCGAGATTAGTGACTTTGTAGATCGGAGAAGTGGGGCGTTTATAAAGCTTGTACCGAGAATTAGCTGGTAGGTCCATCCAGATCCACTACGACACACGCACGCACATTTCAATGCACCGCTCCACAGCAGACAGTCTGCCAGTGCGTCCAGATGGAGCCACGCCTGTGCTCGCAGAACAAAGGGGGCGATATGTAACCGTTCCGAACAAAACCTCTGTTCGGGAAATAGTCTGTATTGCTTATCAGTACAACACACAAACCCCATAACCCACCAGTCGCTGGTCATCCTCGAACCTGAGAACAAACTGCCAAGAGTGAGCAATAAATTACAAAGAGAGGGAAATAGGCAGGATGGAGGACCGAGGACAAAAACTGGGCTCAGGTAAACATGATTTGGCAGTGACATTAATGATCTCCAATCCCCACACAGGTTCTGCGGGCACATTTTGATGGAGGGGACAAACGTGATTTACGGCAGTGGCGGTCCTGGGAGAATGCTGCTGGGCCTCGCCAGAAGCGGAATGGCAGATATGCGAGTTTGTTTGTGTTCGGTGTTCATGTGTCTGCAGTGCTGGGCCCTCCATTTTGACAGGATTGTAAATGGGAATGGACTCAAACCCCCCCATCCCCCACGCCCACACACCCACCCACCCAACCACCCAACACCCCCCCCCCAACGCACTTCGATTCAGGACAAACAAAACCAAACCCTGCACCTAACCCTGAGCAGGGGGGCTGAATTGACATTTGCCTCATCAGGAGCAGCCTTTGGACCCGATGAGGACGACTTGTCCCTCCAAATGTGTCAGGGTGTCTGAAATCCTGACTATGGACCAAAATCTCTGGCACACACACACACACACACACACAAGCACGCACGCGCACACACAACCACACAAAGCTAGAAAAAGCTCTGCCGTTGCCAAACCTCAAAGTTGTTGCTGTGACATATTGGATTTAGTTATTATTTCAAGGGTGGTCAGCTTTGATCTCCTTTTCCTGTCTGTATTGGGGTTGTCTCATCTCTAATAAGCACAGGTACATTCCCTTTCCCTTTTCCCCGCTGTTAGCTGGATAAATAGGATTTTAAATTGTCTGCTACCACCCCATCAGTGGCAAAACATGATCTATGAAATATCTTCCCATGAAAAACCCATACTGGGAGATGATCTTCTCATCACACAGACAGCACAGCGAACAGACAAGGGTGAGCGAGGTGAAGTGAGCTGAAAGGGAAACACAAGGTGTACGCGTGTGGCAAGTACAGCGCTGTCTTGGTGCCCATTAACAGAAATAGCAAAAAGAGGCTTGAAGCAAAGAGCTTCCCCTTCCAACAAAGCATTTTTCGACGCATTTACGTTTGAGATCGCAGGAAACATAAACTTCTCGTTCTAATATTCGCACGATTACTTCATCCCCACTGAGAGGCCGCAACCCGTTCAAAGACAGCGTAAAACCCATTTCTCTAAACGTCTTTGTGCAGGCTATGCCTGGTAACAGCTGAAGAGGTCTTTAACTGCCCACAAATGGCTCCAAACTTGAGAGAAAGCCCTTGCATCAGCAGAGAAACGGTCAAAGGAACTCTCCAAGGCTGGGCTTGATTACTTCAACAAAGAAAGATTAATTTGCCTCTTCAATTGAGACAGATGCCCTCGCCTTGACGCGCTGCATTGCTGATGTTGAGGTGCAGCGGCGCCCCCCCCGATGCGTCACGAGCAGCGGTTTAATGTCAGCAGCGCGGCGTTACGGGGGAAGGAGGCTTCCACAGGTTTAATAAAACATGAGGAGGATGTGGATTACGATGAGAAAAAATGGTCAAACACGCCAAGAAAGGACCAACATTCAGAAAACAGAGGCACTTTAAATAAATCTGCTTTAAATAAACTGTTACAGGACGGAACGATCAGAGAGGCAGCCATAGACACAGGTATCAACAGATATGGTACCACTCCTTCAAAAAATATTATAATACGAGGGCACCGTTCAGGGACTCTGGCGAGTAAAGTGGGAAAAACTCTGCCTGGAGTTTGAAAATCGGTCTGCAAAAATGGAAGGAAGAGAAAATGGAGAAGGAAAAACAAGCATTCGCTCGTAGACACATGTCAATGTGTGTCAACGTCTGTGTCTGCACATGTGAACTATTTCTGACACCGTAAAGCTTTACTCTTTCAAACAGCCGCCGCGAAGGGACTGGCTGCCTTTTCTATCTTTTTTTTTTTTTTTTTCCCCACCTCTGACAGGTGTGACCTTTTCGGCTGTGCTCGTAGCGGCCACACTCACCCCCAGACGGTAGGCCCGGATTAGTCCCTATCTCTGAGGATTGTGGCGCCTTTGCACGGACGCGCATGCGAGGCCCGAGCTCTCTTCAGCATGGCCGTAGGGCCTGCTATGAAAAATAGAACACCTAATGCTGGGAGATAGAGACATTCATCAAAGAGCCGGGCCCCTGCCTGCCCACCCGCTTTGTGTGCTGCCTTCCCTCTCAATTCTCCACTCCGTAGTGAGATGCAGAAACAACTCACTTATTGAGAGAGTAATAAAAGAGAGATGGGGAATTTTATTCTTATTACTGTGAAAATGTAATCCCCTTGCTTTTTTTCTTTTTTTTTTTTTGCTTTTTCCAACAATCCTCCCACATGTCTTACGGGATTTCTAATATTTAGAAGGAAAGATGGATGTGTATGATGCTTCTTCACCACTCGATCCAGAACAGCAGGGTGTCTCTGTTGGCCATCTTTTGAATGACAAGGAAGAGCATGGAGGAAAAAAAAAAAAAAAAAAAAATCACCCTGGGAAATGGTAGCTATGCCAACTAGCACCGCGCAGCCAGACCAGTTAACCTCGGCGGTGAACTGCTACACCCCGGGGTGTCGCTCGGTAATGGCATCTCCTCCTTTACATCTTCGCTCTATCTCTTCATTCCTGGCTGTGGACGAGTTCCTACCGTGGCGGTGATGCAAAAAACGGTGATGCAAAAAACATGACCGGACACGGGGAGACGCCGCCTTTCTCCTAGTATATTAAAATTCCACTCAACCAACAAGGGGTTAAGATGAAACGGGGGAAAAGGCGTGGCTACTGGAAATATCAAAGCTTGAAGGTTCGGTGCCATGGGGTTTTTTTTTTTTTTCTGTACTGCCTGCGAGACATGGTAATGAGGCTGAACTTATGGAGCAAGGAACGTAGACGGCTCAGAAATCCAAAGTTCACACCGAGAGATCCGAAAAGATAATATGCATGCAAAAAAAAAAAAAAAAAAAAAAAAAAAACTCCATCAGTAACAACTATCTACCGCTCAATTTGAGATGGAGACACATCATATTCCTCAGTCATAGCACAACTCCAGGTGCCTCATATCCTGCTCTCTTCAAAATTTGATCAACCTTTGGTGCGAGAGCTCCTTCCGTCATGCCTTGTTCTTCCGAGAGCGACGGGGTGAGGGAGAGGAACATCTTCAATGATGCAACACTTACACAACGGTGAAGCAGTTTAACAATCCCAGAGTAAAACTTTCTCTTTTAGTCTTGTGTATAATTAACAAGCAGGGAAGAGGAGCCGCATAAGCATAACAGTGCTATTTCGCTAATAAGAGCAATGCTGCCTTCACGGGCTCGAATGGCCCTGTTTGCCCAAGTGACTGAACATTGCGTCAGGCATGTAAGATCGTGTTTGTGTGTGTGCTTTTGGGCGCTCCTATGTGTGCGCTTCCCGCCTCTGCCGGGGGCCTCTCAGTCGTGGGGTGTATTTGGGAATGGGATTTAGTAACACACGGGCAGCTCTGGCACGGCTGCTTCAAAGAGGAGGCAAGCGGATATGTCTTCGGCACATGTGTGCGCTCCTGTGATTGTGCGCACATGATCGCGTGATGTGCATTTTCTCGCGGATAAACCCACCGCTGCGTCGGAGGAAGTTAATTTCGGAAAAGCTTCCCGCGGTAGTACTACCACATAGCATGGTGGAGAGTGAAAGGTTTTTCGGATGGGGGCTCGGGGTAAGCTTGGGTGAATGACACCAGATGCACACATGCGGGAGATGGCGATCAAGTATGTTCTCATTTGTACCCACAATGTAAATATATATCCGCATTCAACCACACACACACGACTATTTACACCGGGAAATACAACACAGAGGTCGCGAGGTGCCTAGGTGCCGAAGCATCATTTGCCCCCAGTATCGTGCCACACGTATTGCATCCCGTCGACCCAACATTCCCGATGAGCAACCCTCCCTACAGGTATCCGACTGTGAAGGACGCCTGGGAGTAATAAAACATGAACCTTTTTTCCACTTGCCCCAGAGTCATTCAGCATTTCATCTCATTCCCTCGGGTTTAGCTGACCGTAACTCCCCACCACTGACTGATATGCTTCCACCCAGAAACTGATGAGTCGGCAAAGATTGCTGAAACTTCTGTGGGATCCCCTCAGCCGGGCGGCTAGCCAGCCAAGTTAAAAGATTTATAATTTGAACTAGAAAATTAGTTATCTAAATTTGCCCGGTGACAGGGACCGGATTTTTATGATTTTTCCATTCAGACATTTTTTTCGCTGGGCTGCCTGGAGACTGACAAGGATAAAAGTTAAATGAAGGAGCCTGCCAAGATGCCAACCATAAAATTCCATCAGCTAGAGGACTTTACTGCTCCGGGCCCTGGCCCAATGGACAACAGGAGAAAGACAGAGAGAGATTCGGAGAGGTGGGTGGGGAGAGTGAGAGAGATGGAGAGAGAGAGAGGGAGAGCTATGAAGAGGAAACAGATGGGAAAAGCGAGAGGATTTACAATGGGTGACAGTTCCCTTTTAACCCCAATATTTGCTAAGAGGAAAAAGGACGGTGAAATTACATTACGAGGGCTGCGATCAATAACCACAAACATTAAATAGCCCTTGAGTCGTTCTGCCTATACACTGCTGTATGCGGAGCAACACCACTTAGAGCTAGCGTTACCTAGCGGCGAGATGACAGACGTTTTCCTGAAGCAATCGAGGGCCACCAAGCGTCATGGCCTACCTTAACTTCATCTTCGCCGGGTCACTTGCAAGATAGCGATAAAACCAAAGCGCAGAGCCAATACTAACGAGAGGAGACACATTCCAAGTGGAACTGGCGACCGCAAGTGTATCAACAGCCTTTCCCAGAGCTATCTGCCTATCAGTGGGTGAGCGGAACATAATGGAGATTAGGTTTCAAGAGAAAATGCGGTGAGCAAGTATGACTTGGCTGTCACCGCGTCTGCAAACACCTCCGAGAGTTGTCACAATAATGGAATTTTTGTTTGGAGAGATGGCGGTAGCACGGGGAACAGCGCACAGAATATAGGCTCAGCTGTCAGCAGTGCAGATGTGAATCGCGACACTGGATTATCAAAACTTAGTTCTAGACCTGTGAAAAAAACATCAGAACTTGTGCTATATGACGATCAATATGTGATTAAGACGCTTTAAAATAGCAGGGGTTTGTTTTGGCTTTACTGCACATATCACATTTTCATTGGATTCGGATCTAAACACAACTGATATTCAACTTCGTATTCCTGGTATTCAATTCAAAACACAATCCACAGAAATACAGAGCAGCTCACATTTGTACGCTCTACTTCCTGGAAGTAAAAAAAAAAAAAAAGAAAAAAAAAAAAGCAATTGCTTTTGATTTGGAAGTTCCTCACTGAGATATTTTCTCCTAAAACCAAGACTTGGAAGATTAACATGCAAAAAGGTGCATTTAACTCGCTGTGCACCATTGACAGCAATAATGTCCCACTGTGGACGCAAACTCCCCGGGGCTTAATCACCGCCCCATAAAGACTCGAAAGCAAGAGTGCATCCTGATTCTGAGCAGGAGTAACATTAGCTCAGTCAGGCTAAGACAAGCATCACATTCATGGACCAACAATGGAACCAAGCGCTGTGGTAAATTGGCCCGTATAAGCTCCATAAACCATTTCAGATAATGTGCAACTGGTTAGTGGGCAGACATAATGAGCTTTATCGCATTGTAAATGCACACAATTGGCCCTGTTTGGCAAAACACGCTGAATGAACACGGGCGCCGGGGTGTGAATCTCTTTAAGTGTCTGCAAGAATGATGTAGGGGGGGGGGGCGGGGTGCTTTTGCTAAGCTATCATGATTCAACGTGCATGAGGATTTGAAAAGCTGATGTAATGTATCATCAAGCACATACCTCAATCAAAACTCAAGGACCCCCGCCATCCCCTCCCTGTTCTTTGTGCATCGACAACATTTGGCATTTTTATGAAGACTTCCCAGAATCCCGAGGATCTGAGAGAGCTTTACTCTATTTCCCCCGGCGAGGGCTCAGTGCCGGCATGAGTGAAGTGAAAGCTGTTTCCCAAGTGGCACCCCGAGAACGCACCTGGACTCTGTAATGGAGACACCCACACCGGAACAATGAAGTAATCGACAACTATGCTGCGGAGCTTTTCGGCTTTGGCTCTATTTGAATGTGACGACCATAACAACCAGAGGAGGTAAAAAAAAAACAAAAAAAAAAACACAATGGCATATAAACAAGTGTGTGAATATTGATGTCGTGCTTAGCAAGATCTCTACCCTGGCAACCCTATCAGAAGCATCGAAGCCAATTAATTAGAGTACGGGACTTGACCTTCAAGGTGCATCCACTGCAGTTGTTTGTTGATAGGAAACAAGGACAGATTTGCTCATCTGAGATTAGAGGAGTGCGGGCTGGAATTAATGGCTGTGTAATATTGGATGATTTTGGGATGCATTTGTTGAGTTCTGGGCGAAAAAAAAAAAAGAATAAGATGGATGACATTCTCAAAATAGAAAAGCCACACGAAGCTCCAGTTAAGACTCCAATGTCATTTACAAATGAGGCTAAAGTGGAATATTGCTAAAGCCACAGCTACGCGCAATGGCTGTATATCATTATGTCGTCTATATTTAAAATATTATTATTAAATTGTGAATGGTGCCAATACTGCACAAAATCAAATGCCACAAAATCCTCCCGTTTGGCCAACTGGTATAATATCCAAAATGCTATTGATCAAACTAACATTACATCAGTCCTGAAAAACTTGTTAAAAAAAACTCTGTGGACTGAAGACTTTAGGCAACATTAAATCAAACTGAGAAGAATCCTGATATTCCGGGTTATTATTGTCGCAATTGTTGGGACCTATTTCGCTGATGCATGAGCAAAAGAGCTTTTTTTTCTTTTTTTTTTACAAAGGTGTCACTTGTGTTGCCAAAATAATTCTAGAAAATTAATTCAATGTTGCCCATAAATGAAAAATAGGTCTATCAGCAGCTTACAAAATCAAAAATGCAATAAAACAAACCTATTTAGCAGCAATATCACCTACCGCATATATTTTAAGGTACGAGTATTGCACTGATGGCAGATTAGAAAAATATTTTTTTTTTTGCAGAGCAAAGCTGTGGGTTTCCGATTTAAAATGAATATTTTTCACGCTTCTTGATTAACCTTACCGGGCTTGAAAACCCAGGGTTGATTTTTTTTGTTGTGCCGGAAAAGTGGAGAGCTCAAATGAACCCCTTCAAATAACTGTGGATTATGAAGAGTTGCGTCACCTGGGCTCAGTTATACTGGTATTTTTTTAAACAAATTAATGGGGACTGGAATAAATCGATACTTTCTGACATGAGAAAGGATGTGGTAGGCTCCAGGTTTATCAACTATGTAGACACACATTTCTGTTCACACGCGCCACCCCAGGAAGGAGGAAAAAAAAATCTCCTTCTGCTGGCAGTATTATGCCCCTGCGCTTCCCGTTGTTTTCATACAACTGCAGTTCGTGTGTGCTCACGCGTGTGGCTGCGTCTCAATATTTGTACTCCCCTACATTCTGACTTTGGTTCGCCGGAGTGGTTATGTGTACTGTATGCATCTGCACAGAGGACAGGTGGCAGGGAGAGTGTAGTAGATCATTTGAGACTTGTCACTTGTTTTCCGGTTTATGAGCCAATGACAGCCGACATACACCCATCCACATCAAAGTTTATTACAGTTCATCACCTCCCCACCTGCAGTGTAATGACATTTAGCCAATCCTATAAAAATCCCGGGGAAACCTGTGGGTATAAATCAATGCCTTTCCACCTTTCCAGCTGCTGCTCACATTCATTATTAAAGCATCCACATCATACCCAATAGAGCACGAGAATACTCCGATGACAAGCGTGAGTACGGCTACATACTTTCACCCGTCTACCCACCCAGATCTGGCCGGAGAGAACAAATAAATAGACATTAATACACAGCCATATCACACGCGAGCACACACACACACACACACACACACACACACACACACACGGGCACAGGCGCACACTGTGGCAACTCTGAAACCCCCCCCCCCCCCCCCCCATCCCCGTGGAAAAATGGATCCCAACCCCCCCATCCCCGTGGAAAAATGGATCAGTGTGTATCTCTGCTGACAAGCAGTTTACATAAAATCCCATTCGTTTCATCTCGGCAAAGCCTGGAAAGTGAAGGGTTTGTGCAAACCTCGGGCTGCACCAGCTCCACCTGTCTGGGGCCGAGGTTTGTCTAATTTTACAAAAAAAAAATAAAAAAAATAAAATTGCCACATCTGGCAATCCCGTGTTCCCCTTCCTCTCGCACGTACCTAAATGCCTAATCAGATACAGATGTAGTGTTTACATAGAGTACAAAATAGGGTGTAATGAGGTTTGCTTCCGAGTTATCTGGGTGTGTGCGCGCGTGCGTGTTTGCATGCAAAAACGAGCCTGCACACCTGCCGACATGCATGTGAAAATATGTAAGGACGTTCGTTGCTATTATACGAGATGAAGGTGTCGGGGAGTGCGCTTCCTATTGCAGTCAGTGACTACCCTCTGCAGGCAGGCTCGGGGAACATCGGGCAGGGAGAGTGCGGGAGAAGTGTGGGGAGGAAAACAAGGAAGAGAAGGGAAGCGGGAATTCCAATGTGGATGTACAATCATGTTCCAAATAAGAGAAGGAGAAAAATGCGGCGTACGATTGTTTCCAGCGTGTCAAGATTCATTCATCAACAGGGCTCATTGTGATGCCGGGTGACTGCTTGTGTTGTTTTCCAAAGGACACATTTTTAGAGCCATTTACCAAATTGATGATGTTCACGCTGGTTTTTGGACTACTTTACTGACGACCATTGCCAATAATGAGCCGTGGTGTCAGACAAGTACATTATCAAAAGGGGAAACACGTTTTCATTACAGCTATGTTCTCCACATTTAGGTTGCAGCAGGGGGAAAATTGTTCCTGCGGCAATCCGAGCGCGGCTCAAGTGCAGCTCATTTGAGGCGTTTTTCCCCATTCAGCACATTCTCATGTAAATGAGAATGTAAACCCCTCCGTAAAAAGAAATAAAAAAAACAAAAAAACAAAAACATCACTCTGATCAATTCTGAACCACTGAATAGAAATTGACATTGGTTCAATGGTGGCTAGGGTTTCGATAAACAAAATCTCAGGAACCAAATCAAGTGTCATCATACATTTCAATATTTCCCTGAAACGGGACTGTCTCGATAACCAATTGCTTTATTTATGTTTACTACATTTCGCAACACATTATGCATCTTTCGGAGTCCACTATTATAGGTATAGCTCCATTTTCCTCAGAACGACATGATCATCACGCGCAGCACTGAAACTCCAAACAAATGAAGTCAAACGATCAATACCATCGAAAAGGGTCCGTGCACATTCTCGCCGATTTCATTCCCGTCCCTCTGAAGATGGAAGGTACATCAAACCCTACTCCCCCCCCCCCCCCCCCCCCCCCCCCCGCCCCCCCGTGTGTGTTGAACAACAGCCGTTAAAATGTCTCATTGCCGAACATCCCCCCCCGCCCCCCCGTGTGTGTTGAACAACAGCCGTTAAAATGTCTCATTGCCGAACATTAACAACCACGCACCACGTGAGCCTTTGAAGGGGCCCGTTGAAAGAGAACAGACAGTTTCCTGTCAAGGTGAGCGTCCTGGAGCCATTCAAATTATTTACAGAGCTGACACACCGCGGAGACGTACGGCTCGACTCTCCAGTCCACCGCCACTGGCTCTTAACACGTGTTAGGTCAGCTGGGTCTCTCCGTTCTTAAAAAAAAACAAAAAAAAAAAGAAGCGGCGGCTTATTAAAAAGTGAGCTCCGTGCTCCACGTCCCACAGCACGACGCCACTTTACTACGCTAATTATCTCGCTGGCGTCAGTGGGGGAAACGGCAATATTTTTCCCCGTCGGCCTCTGCTGG
The DNA here is from genome assembly GCA_016785305.1 of Colistium nudipinnis. Taxonomy (NCBI): domain Eukaryota; kingdom Metazoa; phylum Chordata; class Actinopteri; order Pleuronectiformes; family Rhombosoleidae; genus Colistium; species Colistium nudipinnis. The sequence goes on from JAFBJU010000768.1 coordinate 250,920, forward strand.
TGACCTGAGCCGAACATTTGATTCGGAGAGGGACGTGGCCCAGGGAAATCCGATGATCTTTGTATTTAAACACAACGGCCTGCGTCCTTAGGTCTCTGATTCTCCAAAATACAGTGAAACGTTTTTCGTTTTTTTTTCCTCTGCGAGTTGTGACATGGGCACAATGAGTTGTGTTTTTAATGTTCCCCCGTGTCTGCCATACACGATTCTTACCGCGCGGCCCGCTACACGGCTCACAAAGGCCTCGGCGCAGGCCACTCCGGATCCAATCTCAACACTGAAAACGACGATAATTTTAAATGCAAATAGCAATTACAGTTGATTCCCTTCAATTAGCATTAACCATGTCTGGATTTATATTCTCCAAGTTTGCTGTAATCACAGCCGAGGATCGTGCACGCGTACGCAGAGAGGGGCGGGGGGTGTGGGAGAGAAGAAAGGCTCACAAGGTTGCGGGATATTTTCGGTCTCCTTAAACGATCGCTCACTGATTGCTTCTCGGTGCTCTACTCCTGGCGAAAGCCGCCCGTGTCTTTGATTAGACTTCCCCATAATCACAAGTGTATGATTATGGCATTAGGCCGGATTTTTCACATCAGAATTTGCAATCAAGAAATTGGCGTCAGGGATCGATACAGAGCAGCACCTCATTCGATGGCGGAGGGAGGGGGGGGGGGGGGGGGTGTGGGGGCGGGGTGGGGTGGGGGACTTAGGATCAATTAGGAACGTGGCTGCCACGTCCAGACATTACTTTTAATCTTCTAATGCATCTGTGCAAAGGCATTGGGCCCGGCGTTTGTCGGCTTCTAAGGAGGAGGAATCGATCCCTTCAGCACATCTCGACGCCAGCCCCGTCCTGGGCCGCTTCAACAGCATTTCAGACATAATGAAAGGAGAGAACCCAAATCCGCTTACTCTCCCTAAGTGAAGATGTGCATTTGATGTCGCACTTTCGGTGAGGCTGAAACATTGTTAATCCTTTGAAATAGTTTCGAATACATCCGAATACCGGCCTAGACTCTCGGGTGCACTGTAGTCTACTGTGCTACGGGGCGCACGCGCGCTGCTGTCGACGCCCTGTCTCGTCACAGCGATATGCCAAGCGCAGGGAGAGAGGCCAGAGGTCCTGATTGACCTGCAGAGAGGGGCAACTGGCTGAAAAACTGAAACTTTTTCGATTCTTCCTTTCTCCATGAAGCCAATTACTGATCTCGAAATTGAGAAGCCATAAGACGCAAACAAACTACTGCACAGTGGCTACAATATGGTTTTATTGGACAATCTAAACTGTCTTAAACAGATTCATGCTGCAGTTGTGGAAATAATACAGGGGACCTGGGGCATTGCATGGACCCCTTATCAGTGTTGCCCATACGGAGTGTGTGGCTCATTCAATTAATCAGGCATCATTTAAACCACCAGGCCGGGTGACAGGGGACCCAATCACTGGTGGAAAAAGCCATTCCCAACATTCCCACTCCATGTCTGCTGCACTAATGCACTGTGGCAACCCTCTAACTATCCAATTCCAGACCCAGACCCCCACGGTTTACACAGTCCCTTTGCTTCCTCCGAGTCCCCAACACTTCACTTTCATTAGACCCCACACCTCTATCAAAGGGAGAAGGGATGGGAAGCTGCAGGTCCATATGATGTCAGAAACCTCGCAGGAATGGGAAAGAGGGTGCAGATTGAGTGAAGAGAGAGAGAGAGAGAGAGAGAGAGAGAGAGACGAAGGGGAAGGAGCCTCCCTGAGTTTCACATTGCTGAGGGAGTTTAGAGCAGGAAAGCTGATATTTAGAAATCTGTGGTTGTCCGTGGGCTTGCGGGTTTGCAAAGTTGATTTGTCTCCGAGCATGAACTAACTAACCACAGCCTCAAAAGGTTTAAAAACGTTTACGAGACCAAGCAGAAAGACACAGGTAAATTATGTTAAATTGGCGTAAATGAATATTACCACCGTTGCCCATCTCTATATAACACATCTTAAAAATACTTTTTTTGAGGCAACATGGGGCAGTTTACCTGAACTGCAGGCTCACACACATTAGTGTCACACATACACAAAATAAAACCCGGACTCCGGCAAGAAAATCTTTCTTAAAAGACAACTGCAAATATCACACGGAGCTACTCAGGCGACAAACAAACAGCAGCCATGGCATTAACCACCAAATGATATCACACCTTTGCGAAACATTGCACTATCTATAAATATTACAGACTTCGATATTTGAGAAAATCCAATCGTCCGCAATGATGTGTCAACACAATCTGTCGTGAAGGGCAAATGACAACTGTGTAAGTTATCAATTATTGTGTTATTTGGTTAAGTGAAAAAAAAAAAAAAAAACGTTTAAGAATTGTGATGCTACTTTTAGATCAAAACATCTCGTTCTGATGATGCTGCCCCAGAGACACGAAGATGAATTCATAACTATCAAGATGAAATCCAGCTCTACATATTGTGGAAAATCAATAAATGCAAATTATGACGTGAACGTCCGCTTCACTGGGGGAAAAAAATATATCTAAATAGTTCTATTTATTCCAAAGAGGATTTACATAAAAAAAAAAAACTCTGCGAACTGAATGACAGAACAATAATAATAATAATAATAATAATAATAATAATAATAATAATAATAATAATAATAATAATAATAATAATAATTTATACTGCTGGGTGTTCAATATATTATCTTCTCTGTAGCAGAGAGTGGAAGGGGAACTAGTGCTGATTCCCGTGTATGTGCGTGTGTGTGTGTGTGTGTAGCAGACAGTGAAAGGAAAACTTGTCCCGCTGATAGATTCTGAACCTGACCTGAACGGTGACCCCAAACAGCAGCAGCCCATGTTGAGAGAGATGGACAAGTTGGCAGGATGCCAGAGCTTGCTAACATCTTCTCTTCTCCAAGCACTCTCAAGCACAGCCAAAGATTTAAAGGCGCTGCTGAGACCAGCGGCGCTGAACCACTACACCTACACACGAGAAAAAATTATATTCTGTCCTGCCGAGAGAGAAAGTTATCACGACGGTGGGATGATTAAAAGGGTGAAGTGAGACGCAGAATAAGTCAAGGAAAAAGAAATTGGAAAATGTTCAATGGGTTGTGTAATGTGTGGTGACATTTTGTAGTTGTGGCACTGTGTATTCGAGCATATTTGAGTGAGTGGGCATAAATGTTCCACCTTGTTTTATACCCGACAAGTACACTATGAATATGCAGAACTTTACACAAACGCACACATGCACACGCAAATATGCACGCACGCATGCACGCGCGCACACACATAAGAGTGCTATTGTTGGTGAGGGAGGGCAAAATGATTGAAAAACTGTCAATCAGTTGAGCAAATCGACATCATTTTGCATTTTTTAGAATTACAATGCATGATAATGACCTCATAGATCTTATTAGATGTCAGGTTCATTTCAACGTAATAAGCATTTGGGAAAAATTAGGCACAGAAATATATTGTGGTACCTTTCTAAGCCACTACAATATACAACACCAATACCACAATGGCCTCCCGGTTTCATTTTCAATTTGAAACCTCCGGACTCGCTCAATAGAGCTTTCTGAAAGCAAAGCCAATTTTGTACAACGTAGGAACAGCAGCAGACATTATTCACGGTTTCTGAAATGTCCAATAGGGCCACAATGGAAGACAGACAGACCAGCGCGTGAAATGAACGCGAGCGCCGAAACTAAAAGCGGCTTTACTTGGCAGGTGAATGTATGCTTTGTGTTGATGTGCGGGCTATTTCAAGGCAAAGGGACGCAAAAGGTGATAAATGAGTGACACGTAATGTTTGAGGCATGCTGCGCGTCTAAACATAATGATCTGCCTTGGTCATTAACTTGGAAGTAGAAATGTACAGGGTGAGAAAGAAATAGGGGGTCCCTGTGGTTCTCAGCCACTCCAATTTCAGCCGCCGCGTCCCAATTAAAAAGATGCAGGGCAGAAGAGTTCCGCGGCTGGGCTGGAGGAAAGTGGTTCTGAAAGGGACCAGGAGGCAGCAAAATTGCTCCGATTTTTGGTTTCATTTCCATAGATAACGTAAAAGCTCATTGCGAATTCATGTCAGAACTATCCAGAAAAATGCCATTCCGATAACAGTATGATTGCGAAAGAAGTTGACTATTTGATTGTAAACAACAAAGTCGTCGGGCCAAGGCACGAGTCCTGCCATGCCTGCTGACCCTTTTAAAAAAGACCCGGATCCGGATTGAATGGAAGAGAGGCCAGGTATTACGAGGCACAACATTCCCACCTCGAACATGCTGTGAATGCATGTCAAAATGAAAATACACAAATGAATGTATTTTCCCTGAACTGAAATCCTACTTTGGCCTTTTTTTGTATGTGTTTGTCACTATGTGCACTTCCTGATTATTCACCCTTCCCCCCGCCCCCCCCACAACAAGGCAACAAAAAAAAAACCTCTCAAACTGCATCTATTTTTTTGTTTTGCCTCAGCTGCTCAGTTGCATTAGATCCCGGCTAGACAATTATGTCTTTCTTTCATTGCAATTGCATGTTTTTGGATTTTCTTTCTTCCTATTTGTAGCCATCTGCAAAAAAAACTGCACTAATTAATTTGTTACTGGCTTTCCGTCCTTAAAACCTAATGAAACAGACAGTCACAAATAGGCTGTATAACCACTGGGCCTAGAAAATAAGTTGCTTTAAAAAGACTATTGTTGTCATTTCCCCTTAACTGATGAACATAAATGAAGACATTACAAACTGTAGCCTGGAGTAGTATCTAACTGCAGAGATTAAGAAAACAAAAAAGAAAGAAAGTGTTTTTTGGGGTTGTTTTTTTTTGCACAAGACTCTCAAGGCCTGCCAAAAGGTCAAATCAAAGAAAAGTAAATCCCGCTCTTTCCAGCCATACAAACAACTGTTTCATGGGAGATATGTCTGTTGTAAAATGGTCCGCTTTTATGTTGGCTAGAGAACATAAGTCTACATTCAAGGACAACTATATGAACTCTGTGACAAAGAGAAAAAAGGCAAAAGTAAACGTGTCATCTCCCAAAAATGATCACCTGCAACATCTCGTCTTCTTTTGGGGGGATTTGCCCTTCTTAACCATCCCACATTGACAATATATTGTATGGCATGTTATAATGGGCCCTATAACTCCAGGGAAAAGAAAAGGGGTTTCATGTCACACTATCAGTATCCCATTTGATATTACCTCGCGGGTCCGCAGCCTTTCCAACAGCGAAAATCCTCAACTCTTTTTCATCAGACACAGTCAAACCCTTTTCAGAGCATTAAGAGGCACACTAAATGCGCACGACCGGCAAGCATGGGGGCCGTTTGTTTTCCCCGACCCGAAATGAACTCGGCATCGTACGGCGCTAAACGCTTACTAATCCATCGCCTTCCGACTGATGCAACACGGAGACAATCGCCCTGCTTCAGCTGCAACTTCACCGGCTCCTGAGGAGGCCTCGGTCTCTGCAATCTTCAGGCAGACCATGACAACATATGGACATGGGCACGCACGCACGCACGCACGCACGCACGCACGCACACACACACACAAGCCTTTCCAGGGAACGGACGGCCTACTAGGAGATGTATGTGTCTGCCTGACTTGATTTTAGCCTCGTTCCAAACAACAGGTGGGGGAAGTTAATGAGGTCTGCACATACTATAAAGTCCCATTTCCTGCATCATCATCATCATCATCATCATCATCATCATGAAATCTGCTCCTCGCCGCGTTTCTGCCCAGAAATACAATCCCACCGCATACCTGCGAGACGGAGCCTCCTTTTGTTCATAATGCATCGCGCGTGTGCACGCGCGGCCGTGTGAGGTCACGGTGACACGGCCCCCACGTGTCCCAGTCATGCGCGCCTCAAAGGGGAAGCGCGTGAGGAAATATGTCAGAGACAAATGGGACGACAATAAGGGCCAAAGACGCAGGAGTGAGTTAATGATAATGTGCACGTGTGCGCGAGTGGGTCCGTTCAAATGTCGGCGTGCGAGCTGCGATTGATGAAGCCAAGTGCGCTGAATCATTGGGTCCGACACCGACAATGTGACCCAGAAGCCATTTTCATTATGAGGGCGAAATGAGGACGCGGGGGTTGGCAAGGAATTTGAGGACGGTGACTGCGCTCTAAGTACATAGTGTGTCACTCCACTTCCCGCAGGATATCACTCAGGAACAGAGGCGCTGGACGGAGCCTATATCGTCTGATGAACCGGAGAAACCCCCAAATATTGGAGCCATCATATTAAAAGAAATCAATCTAAAGGACGGGGGAAAAAAAAAAAAAGAAGAAAAAGCACAGAGCATGAATGAAAATGAATGAAATCTGCGGTTGTCTAAAAATGTCTTTATAGCACTTTTCAACGTACGATATACCAGTCCCCCCCCCCCCCCCCCCCCCCCCCCCCCTCGCCCCCCGCTGTACTTCTCTCAGTTATATGTGGGAGGACCGGGGAAACGAAAAAATGCTTACCTTTCCCATGCAATTATTACTACAATCTGTAAATTATTAAGTTGGTGTTACAATTGCCCAACCTCATCCAATCATGCCGGTGTGATCTATAATTCAACAAGGGCTGCCGAGGTTCCCTTATATTATTACCAACACACTGGAATTCCAAATCAGCCCGCCGCTCACCAGCCGCCTGTCTTTGTGACAATCGCTTTCTGAACTAGACGACAGCAGACACTCCTGAAATTCATCTCGTGCATTCACTACCGCCGCGCCTGAAAATCATCATTAGCAGTCACTCTCTGCAATAACATTTTTTAACTCCAATGGGAAATTCGGCAGCGGCACCGGTGTGACGCCAAACGGCATGAGAGAGGGTGGGGGAGTGAATGTCGCAAAAAAAAATAAACAAATAAAAAAAAAAAAATCCCGTTTGATCATCTTCCTAATTGCGTCGGTAACAATACCCAAGTTGTTTTGCACAGAATCAGCTCGAGAATATGCAAATAGGCACCGCCGCACTGCACTTGTGTGTCGAGCCTGGGACGGGGGGGGGGAGAGCGTGGCGCTTTCTTGTTTTGAATTTCAAAAGGAAAAAAACGTTTCCAAGAAATTCTCTTTATAACCCCAGGCATTAATTCTGCATATTACCATCAATTATAGAGCTCTGAATAGTCGATTTATCTATAGAGAGAAAACATCTGGAGAGGAGTGCTTCAATGAGACTATTGTATCTAAAAAAAAAAAGGACTTTTCTCTGGAAAACGAAAAATCACGCCGCAAACCAAAGGCCGCCGGGGAAAAGGGAGCCGAGGTGTGGGGTGCAATTAGGACCATAAGACAGCAGCCACCTCCCTGGCTGATGGCGTCACATATTCAGCGACACAATGGCTCCCCAGGAGGAGAGCCGGTCGTGAAGGACCACGCATGCCTCCGCGTAAACGTGAAAAAATAAAAGCACACTGTGCATACACTCAAGCCTATAGATGGGTGACAAATGAAAAGGAAAACCGAATAAATGAAACGCAGCGACCGCCCTGGCCTGTGGCTCCGCACTGAAAGTGTTACGTCAGTCATTATCGCTCTTTCAAATCAGTATTTAGTAAAAAAAAAAAACATGGTGTCAAATATAAAACATTTAATGAGGCAGATTCTTGACAGCATCTCTGTGTTAAGTTTTAGTCATGATAACACTTAGGGGCAGAGATGGTCCTATAATGGGACTTCGGCATTACACTTGGCGTGCAACATTTGCTACGCCGCTAAACTAACTGTTACTTATAGTTATGAGATTACGCCTTGTAGATCAGCCAAATACCAGATCTGGCGCGCCACTCTGTGGCGTTCATCTTTTTTACGAACGTATGCCTGGCAACGGTATTTTCCCCACATCTATTTCGTCGCGAGGCACAGTGTCAAGTAATATACACTGATGATGCATAATGAATGATACAGGATTATTTGGGATGCGTGTGGTAGCGCAGGTATAATGGGGGAAAAAAAATGAGGAATTCAAATATCAATTTGGTTGTTCATTACGGTCGCAACAGTCACCGCTTTGAAGCTTTTTGGGAGAGCCCTTGATTTCTGCGCCGCCGTGACTAATTCTGCCCTTCCCGCCTTATTTGCATACATCTATAGATCAGCATCTCCCGGAGAAACGGAATCATCCTCGTGATATTTATCTGGTTATGTTCCGCGTTAAAGCTTTGTTCTGCACGGGCACTCTGTTCGTCTGCTCAATAATTTAGCCGACAGAGTTGGGGCAGTGACCAGGTGGCGCCTGTCTCTTATCCATCCATGAAGGTCCACAGAGACAAAGACATATGCATTAAGCAAAGCTTTTAACGGGCCTGAGCCCAAGTGAGACCTGAACCTTTGCCCAAAACAGGAAATGAGAGGCCTGAACCGCCGCCCCCCCCCCCCCCCCCCCCCTCTCCCTCCCCCCCCCCCCCCCCCTCTCTCTCTCTCTCTCTCTCTCTCGCTCTCTCTCGAGGGAGTTTGTCCCAGACCAAGCTGGACCGCGACCGCAGCCAGAGACAAGTGACTCCTCTCCCTTCACGTGTCAGCTCTCCAAGGGTGAAGAGGCGAGAGAGTACGCCGAGTTCAGGGGATGTGACACTGGCCAGGGAGAACGCGTGTCATCTGATGCACAGTGGCATTTCTGAGAGTGTGCGCAAACACACGCGCGCACACGCACACACGTGGCGGCGTGTGTGCAGCATATGTCAAGAACAGAAGTGTGGTATGAGCGAGTCAACGTTCTTATCATGGCTGCATGCTTTTAGGGCAGCGCAGCTCCTGTTTGACCTCAACGGTCGGGTCAGGGATTCCATAGGGGAGCTGAGCAACGAGAGCCCAGATCAGACTCATGAGAGGTAGAGCCGAGCATGGTGTTCTTTTATCGATGCACATCTCACCTTACCTCAGTAAACCTTCAAACCTCATTTTTGTCTTCTTCTTCTCGAGCAGCACATGACAGTGCGACGTGATAAGGGTTTGTGCACCTATACAATCAGAAGTGCACCGCGGGTGGAAAGCATGCGCGCGCACCCGCGTCCCTTCACAAAGGCAAGGGGAGCACAAACGAAAGCGCACACATGCCGCAGCCGGCTTGCCATCTCTCTGTGGACAGGAGGAACACTCCCGCCACATCATCTCAGAGTGCTTTTCATCACAGTGTGACAACATGTCAGCTCCGGTCCCCGTCACTACGCCGCACTGCATTGATATTCACCAACTGTGCAGCGGCCTGGGACAACAACACAACAATGCCAAAAATATGACGCTGGAAAGAATAACTCCGCTGCATTTACTTTCCTCCCAACACCCCCCACGTGGCCCCAAACATGCGTGTGTGTGTGTGTGCGAACACACGCTGCACTTTTACCGAACGTAGGAACACGTGCAATCGAGTATCCACCCGGAGGGACAGCGGTTGGAAAATGTGTCGTACGTGCGATTCGTTTTCTCTCCGTGCAGGCTTGAAACGATATTTGCTTTTGTTTGGCGCTGATTGATTGTGTATGCGATATCAGGGATCCTGCCTCCATCTCCCGTCAGCTGGAGTGACAGGCCGATACATTGACTGACTGACGGGGCCGATTCTGCATACATTCACTCCAGACCCAACCCACGAGCCAGACTCAAAAATTACCATGCAGCACCCACTCACATTTACATCCCTGAGGCAAAGAGCAGGGGAGACCGTCCGTGTGTGAGCGCGCGTGTGCTTGTGCATGCGTGCGTGGGCGCGCGTGTGTGTGCGTGTGCGTGCGTGTGCGTGCGTAATACCATGTTGTGATCCAATTAGTGTCATTTAAAACCGTCATTGGCCGAGCGAACATTTAAAATGACACACTACAACAACACTCACAGATAAAACACTATAGCGACGGGTAAACAGTTTTATTACTTTGCCAGAACATGGGCATATTAGGAATGCATTTACATTGCAGGGAGCCGCCGAACAAAGCATGAATCATTGATGATCTCCCTTGACGTGAAGGGGATATGAAATTGATGAGGAATCAAATAGGCAGCCAAGTCAATCTGCTCAACAAATATTGCCTTCACTGGAACACCAGGTAAGCATGTAATGAAATTTCCAGTGCAGTCTGGAAAATCCTGCACTCGAGTGCGAGTACGCAGGCCCTCCGTTGACTGCTCTGCATCTCGCACGCAAACACAGGGCCGAGTGTGAATGCAAACACACCGGCTGGGGAGCGGCATTCAGCGGAGCAATTAAACGTCCCCGCGCGTCTGCATACAGACCATCAGCCAAATCAGCCTCTACAGGTATCGTCCGTGGTGAGGAGGCGGTGTGTGTGGATTAATCCAGCCCTGCGTGTCGGAGCTGCATGGCTGCTCCACCGGCGAGGGCCGCGGGCTTGTTAAAGTTGATTTATTAGGCCTCTGTTTACTCTGGCTTTTCCCAGGAAAGCCAAGGTCAACAATAATGGTCCTCTGAATGGGAATAAATCTCGACCGGGATACGTGTCCCCGCGCCGCTTTTTCCCCGGCAAGCTTTCATGGCGTACAAGATCAAGTCGCCCTCCACCTGCACTCGCGTGCACACGCCCACACGGCATCTATTCCTCAGTGAGCCAAGGTAGCACTTGGGGGCGATCCAAATTGGTGTCCCTTCTGTGATTACTTCTTCCTGTATCCTCCCACACCCCCCCCCCCCCCCCCCCCCCCCCCCCCCCCCTTTCTAGCACAGCTCGATGTTGCGTATGTTCACACTTGTGGGAATGAACCACGGCTAAATCAATTAAGGCTGTGATTCTTACATCGCTTGAGGTAGGAAAGGGAGCAGGAAGACAAAAGAGTCAACATAGCTCCCACAAACCGCGCCTGAATCGGAACACTTGCTTGCTGAGAAAAACAGTACATCACTTAAGCATGCTAAACCATTTCTCGGCCTCTGTTTCTCTGAAGCTGACAAGACAACCAATTCATGCAACTCATGCCAGCAATGGACAGGGTTAGAGGGGAAAAACACAACTCTGTCGCTTTATCCATTATTTATTCCTCGCCAACCCTATCATTCAATCTGTGCAGCGCAGGAAACCTAACGCCAAAACTTCTACAGGTGAAGAAAGTTTATTTCTTTTTTATTTCTTTTAATTTCCTCAAGAAAGGACAGAAGAAACATGTTCTGGCACAGCTTAAAACGCAGGTGACCAGGTGTGCGCGTGCAAAATATGTCCTTCCTATCAATAAACAGTGGAAATCGTTCTGTCCATCTGCCTGGCTTCCCTTTGCAGACGAGTGTTAGACAAAAATGGAATGAGGGGAGATGGAGGTGCTATTTGCGGGCCTTTTAACATTAAAAGGGAAAAGCATCTGTGGAGAAAAGATGATGAATATTTCAATGCTCAGTGGTCTATTCTGCATGGTCAGGCAAAAAAAAAATAAAAAAATAAAAATGCATGGTTTTCCAAAAGCTGATCTATTTACAGATGTAGCCATTACGGAAAGTGTATTTTTTTTTCATCTTCCAAAGTTGCCGCAGCACGGCTGCAGCGGTGCCCCACTATGAACAACTGTGCCTTTCAACAGTCATAAAACACACAAAGAGCGTTTCAATGTCAACCTCACTGTGAAGTGTAAAGAAACAAGGCAACGCGTTGGTTCCAGCAACAAATGATAAAAGTGCATGGTGCGAGCGTGTAATCCACAAGTGTTGGTGGCACACCTCTCTGCACAAAAAAAAAAAGGCGAAGGTAGCTCCCCTTGCATTAAAACACATTTCAACCGGTAGAATTTATAATGGATAACTAACGGTTGTCACTTGAGCGCTGCCATTAATTTTCATCTTCGCTCTGCCCTTCCTCGAAAAGACTTGGGCCGGTGCCATGCGTCGTCGTCCAAGGCTCTTCATCAGGCAAAGACATCACCGCTACAAAGGGACTTCAATTAGAGACGGGTCATTTCACAAACTTCGCGCGGCACCTCAGGGGGGAATACTCGGTTTTAAACACCGGTGGCTTTAGGAACTGCTCGCCGTCTCTGGACGACGTGTGCTACAGCAAAAGCAGGCTGGAGAAAACTCGGGTGGCTGAATTACAGAACTCTGGTTGCGTGAGTGGTGAACTAACTATCAAATGTGTTCCTATGTTTTGGGGTTTTTTTTTTTTTTCCCCGCTCTCCCACATTTGACACGTTTTGTTCCGTATCAAACGAAGCGGAAACACACACACACACCCACACACACACACACACACACACACACAAACAATTATTAAAGGTGATTTGTCACATTTCTGACATGTCGGTGCAAGGCTCAGCTCAGAGCTCTTTGATACAGTTATTATCCTCTCTATGAGGTTGATGGAAAACACAAAGCAACGCCGGTGGAACCCACTGTTCCCCTATCCCACAGCAAAGTGATTCGGTTAATAACGAACAACAGGCGTCTTCACATTCCCCCCCAAGGGCTGAACATTTTGCGCCGCCGACACACGCTGGTCAGATTACCATAAACCTCTTTACCAATGCGCTTAGTTTAATTTTAAGAAATTAACTCTGGCCTGCGGCCTTCCCCCGAGCGCGAATGGATTGCACGGCGATGCGCAGCCGTCGGTGCAATTTCCTTCAGCGGCAACGCGCTATCTGGCTAGCTCAAAGCTCATTGTGTATTTAAATGCTCCCCGGGGAGATGGCAACACATGTTGAACTGCGTTTTTTGAAATTAACAAAAAAAAAAAAAAAAAAAAATCCCACCACCTATTTAAATGCAAACCAGTGTTGAGAGAATATTAATTATTATTACGAAGAACAAATCGACAAGAGGAGAAAGGTAGCAAGATAGGAACCTCCTTCCTGCAGGGGCCACATGTGGCCTTACTAGAGAAATTGGAAAAGCATAAGATATGGCAATAAAATCATTTACTGAACAGACCTTACATGCAAACAGATATACATTATCAAAAACAAAAGGGGGAACGTAACTATGATGTGCATTTGACGTTCTTGAAGCGCTCCAAGGCCGCTTCCTCCCCCTGCCACGGGTTATCCGCTGCTTCTGCCAAAGTTGTATTCACAACGAAACTTTCGCACCCATGGTTACCGTGCCCTGCTCACTCAAGTACACGTGTGCGCACGGGCACAACACACGCACTCCCCTCTCTCCCTCATTTAAACCGGCGTTCCGCATGAATCAACCGTTTTTATTCCGGCAACTAAAGTGAAGTGTTCCCTCTGACTTGAGAGCGCACGATAACTTGGAGCGAGCATCATTCCAGTCATTAGATCGTGCTCAACCGCGGCTACCGAAGTGGAGCACTCTAACACCCCATAAATGCACCACTCAGTCGGCGGGCTTTGACGAGGCTTTTGATATGCCCTCACTCCATTAGGCGGTCAAAGAAATTTACTGGCAAATAAAGAAGAAATAAAGTCATCTTGATTTCATCCGCACAATGTCCTCAAATCAACGAGACCCTTAAACAGTACTTGACACGGCGCCTAAAAATAAAACGCGACGTCATTTCACACTTTGAGCCAGTAGGCAGTGTCAACAATGTAGCAACAGAATGGTCTCGCTCACCATCTGAGAGTTGACCCTTAGTTTGGAAAATCTGCACCTACACCTTGATGCCTCTTGTAGACAACGAACGGCAAACTTCTTTCATAAGTCGTGATAAGAAATAGAAATAGGACTTCTCTGTTCTAAACGCTATTATTGGATATTAAATACATTGAATTGCGGCCTTGGAGTTGTTAGGCACTACCAACTGGTCAGCTTTAATTTCCCATCGAGCTCTGCCCAGACTCGTGTCACGTAAAATAATATTACGTTTATTCATTGTAAAACGCAAGTTATCAATATTTTAACAACATGGACGTTTTCACCATATTAAGATGTTGCATTTGGCAGCACCGAAGGTCTATTCACTCGCCGCAGTTTCATTCTTTTGGCCCCAGGACTGCTTTGAAGTTATTCATTCTTGAGGCAAAAGCTTGTATTTGGGAGGTTTGGGGACCACCAAATTCGAAACATTTTACTCCCGAGTCCGAGTTAATATTTGTGCCAAATTAAGAGGGATTTTTTTCCTCGAGGCAATCGGGAGATAACACGGGAATGGAACGGATGAATGAACAACCCAGGCCACAGCTACCACTGCAGCAGTGGCAATAAAAAGGAGTTGGTGGCCTATGTAAAGGTCAGCGGGGTCAATTGTGCATCTCAGCGTCGGGGAACTCAGTGACTGGAAGCATTTTTCAAATGCTGTGTTCACTCGATTTTGATTGTTATGTATCTGGACAGAGCCCAGCGATATTGATTCGATCCCTATTTTCATGGAAGGACATTGTGCGGGCCAACACTTCCGCTAATGAAGAGATGGATGAAAGCGTGCAGTGTTGACCGGACAGGTTGCAGACACCTCTTCCCATTGCAGAGCATTTTGGATACTTTAGTCTCGTGCGACATGAAGCGGCTTCCATTGATATAACGATTTATGGGTATGACCTTGTCACCGTTTACGGGACAATATGCTAGTGATGCCCTACCCCAAGACTATGGTGCCAAAAAGCTTGCTGGAAACCAAACGTTAAAAAAGCCATGGACAAAAAAAGAGGGGAGTATCACAATGCTATACTATGATGAGAAAAATGTAAAAAGCAAACTAAAACACGTATGAGATTAAAGACTGTCATTTTCTTGATACAAGCAGATAATGCTTTATCTCAGACGACTGCCTGTGACGGGTGCGTGGCTTTTTAATTTCTGCTCACTCCTCTCTCTGAAACAATCAATTCCCTCAGATAAATCTGACGTCGTTTTAACATTGGCCACACTTCATTCCACAGCTAATTCTCAGGCCCTCGTCAAAAAGGATGGACTCTTTCCATCTCCTTCTCCCCAAAGTGTTTTTCCTCATTCTGTAATTGTTTCGCATCAAACCAAGCAAACTGGAAAATCAATTGTAGTTTTGCAGCAGTACAATTTCCTTTTAACGGCAGTGTTATTGATCAAGTATTGGTTATCAAGAGATATGACCCTCAACCTTTGGGCAAACATATTTTTAAGATGATACTCATCGCATACATTTTTTATTTTCTTATATTTTCCAGTTTATGTGACAATTATGACACAACACTACACGCTGAGAGGTTCATTGATCGTATGCTGCAAGGAAGTCCAGGTATGGCGTATGCAAAAGGCAGTCTCAGTGGCCCATTTAGGAGTTCAACCAGGAGGCCACTAACCCATTGGGTTTAAAAAAAAAACTAAGCTCTCGTGGTTCTCTGTAAATAATTAGTAGATTTTATACCACACTGATTCCCAGTCTGGTCTGCAGTGAAAACACAGTCCCGTTTCATCCCTGGAACCTTCAAGACATAATATAATTTTTTTCCGAAAAAGATGAATTCTTATTATCTAATTAATCCTGCCCATGCCCCGAGGTGATTTAATTTGTTAAAAGACCATTAAAATCCCAGTATCCAGCAAATAAAATAATGAGGATCTTAATTTGCTCCAATTCGAGAAAGCAGTGCCATAAACAAGAGCTGGCAAATATCAGGCCCTACAGACAGGCCAAGCTACTTACAAAATTAGGCAAATGCTACCAACAGAACTTTTCCCGAAATGTATTACCGAGAGCAATGACAATAATTTAGTCATTTTGCCCACATGACGCCTCATAAACAGGGAAACAAAAGCATTAACTTGTCAGGAGGAAACAATATCTATTTGACTGACTCCATTGTGGCACTCAGCAAAAAAGCAGCATTTTGTTCAACAACTGGATGTGTCTTATTACGGAACGGGGAAAAGACCAACTAATTCATCAAAGAGAGATTAAGGGTGTTGAGAAGCTCGGATTGTCAGCAGCACATGAAAGGACAAACTAAAACCCATCAACGACAGATTAGGAAGGGAAAAGGAATGTTTCAAGAATATTGTTTAATAAAGAGTGCAACTGCAGGGGGTAAGAATCAAGGGAAGCGACAATGAGCTGCATAAGCACTCACTTCTGTCTCGTACACAAAATGATAGCCTGCAATATGGCTTCATTTTACGGAGGCCCATTATTCAAAGGACTCTAAATCGGATTTGTGAAAGGACCCGTCGGATTCACGTCCAATGATACACGGCAGTTTAGCCAAGGGACGAGCTAAAATAAAGAAAAAGAAACTCACACCAGCCAACTCGAAAGAACAAAACTTTTGTCCTAACTTGCCCATCCACGGCTTCCTCAATATTCTCACAGCAAGCCTCTTAACATCCGTCATATCCAAGTAAGTGCAGCGGAGAGGCGGCACAAAACGTGTTATCTTAAAAAAATAAAAATAAAATCGAATCTGTAGCTTTAATTAATTCCTTCCTTTTCTGAAACCATCCCCCGATCGATAAGGACCTTGCACCACTTGAAAAATGTCATAGATAACACTATGATAATTGTGCATATTAAGCTTCACTTTATCTACAAACGCCATCTGAATTGCGGCCACCATCAATATTCCTTAGGCATCCCAGAGAGACAAGATTCATGTTTTCTAATAAAAAGTGCGCATCCCCGGCCCCGCTCTGGCTTGATGCCGGAGAATAATGTCATTCAAGGAAGTGTTTATTGAACCCCGGGAAAGATGGAACCGGGTGATTGTTCAGAGAACAAAATAAAAAGCCACAGACAATAATCATAAAAAAAAAGAGAAAACGCCAAACACCGCTGCCTTTCTCTTCTGAGAAATAACTAAATTCAGAATATCCAGACATGTTTTGAGCCACTGCTTCCTCACTCCTTTCTTCTTTCCTCCAAAGCGCAAATGTGCAGTAACAGAGTGTCTGACCAGTGTGTATGTATGTATGTATGTATGTGTGTGTGTATGTGTGTATGTGTGTGTGTGTGTGTGTGTGTGTGTATATATATATCTATTATATTTATATTTATCTTTTATTATATATATCTTTTTTTAAAACCTCATTTGAAATTTGAAAATAGCATTACTGGAGAGAATAATAAACACGTGCTAATGAACAAAAGCCTTTCTGGAATGTGATTTTTTTTCTTTTTCCAAGTCCCAGTATTTCTTTTTACCCCTTCCTCTCCTCCATCCCCTCCCTCTTACTCAGCCAGCCACAATCCTATTTTGTCTGTGTGTATTCCACACTTACTGATCTCAGCATGGCATGAACTGCATTCCGAGGGCTTTCTTTAGCTTTGTGCGAGAAAAACTAATAAATCTGAAATGCCTGCCCTCCTCTCCACATACTGGGGATTATGCCCTGATAGGAGCCAAGGTTTTAAACGGGGAGCGGATAATGCAGTGGAAATGGAACCCCGCCTCTGCAACATCCAAACTGACTAGGAAGGAAACAGCGCTGAAAGACCCCTGGAGTCACTGATGTCTCTTTAGAGTCAGGGGCAAGATATTAAATCTCAGAGGAAAATGGTTCAGAGGGACATTTTTTTTTCTTCCCCAAGCTTAACTTGCTTGTGCTGGGATCTATTATTACAATGAGCTCATAATGCAGAATATTATGGATATTTTTCTCTACGCCCCCGACAGGAGCATACGATTACTATTGTAACGCAAGGTTTTAGAGAAGGATGTGGAGTGGCCAGCCAGTAAGCAAAAGGTGGTTGGGGGGGGGGGGGGGTTTATGTGGACCTATATGGCATACGGGATATGGGATATTTTCAGCATGGTAAAAGGGAAACCCGATTAATGAGACAATCTGCGAACGTCGTCTGATGGGAGGTGGTAGCATCTGCATCTGCAGGAACACTCGCGAACACTTGTGTGACAGGTATGCAGAGAGGGCAGGTGGTAATAACTGCATGCCTGACGCGGGAGCAGGATGAGCTAAAGGCGTATCACATGCACCGCACAGCGACAAAAAAAACATATATATCAGCCAGCTGAATAGATGCGAAGATGTGCTGTGGAGCAACACAGCTTAGCCCACGTGACGACAGTGTTTAGATGACGGTACGTAAAACCATCGAAAATTCATCGAAACGTTTTTAACCGCAGCCGATGCGACACCGTGCATTCCGCGGTTATATTTCTATATCGCTGCTGCTGCTAATTATTTGCTCTCAATCTCGAAAAGAAATACTTCAAATGATATTGTCGGCTTCAGAAAAAAAAAAATACATCTGGCGGTGGCTTCATACATAAATGGATAAAGACGACTATAAAAGGAATACACTGAGGCAGAAAGACTCACAGAGCATAGTGAAACGCTTCTTTTATTTTTTTTTAATCCTCAGACGGAGAGGAGAAGCAGAGGTCCCTCACCTTCCACCTTCTCCGCAGTCTGTTGTTCCAAGTTGCAAGAAAGTACGGGCACAAAGGTGGAGCAGTAACTTCCCTCCCCCTCCCCCCCCCGTCCCCCTTTCTTTGGTGCGGTGTCTACCTGCTTGCCATGCCACGCGAACACAGTATGTCGCGGCGCTCGTCTCTCTTTAAACACTAAAGATGGGTCTCCGCGCTCGGTACCACTTACCGACTTCAAGGTGACGCAAACGCCGAAGCGTTAACTCTACAAAGTACATAAGTTTCAGAGAGAGATGGCGCGCGCTCTCGATAGAGAGAGCCGGGAAGAAAGCGCCGGCGGAGGGAGGGGGGAGGTGACAGGCATGTGAGGAACACCTTCTGAAGTGTCGAAAGATGGGCTCGGCTGATGAAAGGGGAGAGGAAAGAAGAGGGGAGCGGGGGGTGGTGGGGGGTGGGGGGTGGGGGTGGGAGAGAGCAAGAGACGGAACAAGCTGATGTCACTTCTGAAACGGCGGAGATGCTTTCAAGTCAAGAGCATTGGCTCTGTATTCCACACAGGACCCTCTCTGGGCAAATTTCATACTGGTGCGTGTGTGTACACGTGTGTGTGTGTGTGTGTGTGTGTGTCAGTGATTGAGTGAGAGTGTGTGTCTGTTAAAGTACATGACGGTGTATGCAAAAACAAGAAAACGCGCAAAGGGAGGAGGTTTGTTTGAGAGGTAATTTAATATCTGTGGGCGTGTGTGTGTGTGTGTGTGTGGTGTGTGTGTGTGTGTGTGTGTGTGTGTGTGTGTGTGTGTGTGTGTGTGTGCGCGCGCTACTGTATATACAAAAAACACGAGGCTTGTCGAGTGCATGGAGAGGCATGGCATAGCGGTTATCAAAACATGAAAAATATATCCACCGTTCGCTACTCGTTTCCAAAGCGGGACGTTAATTGCGCGCCATGGTCCGGCCCATCAGCGGGCGCGCGATAAACTGTCAGAAGAGTAATGATTAACAGTAATATAAAGGCAAGACCACCACTCCGGAAAATCTGCCAAATCGATGTGCCGGCCCAGGCTTGCATAGAAAATTGCTGCAGAGCAATCAATCCCCGTAAGGTTTGGCGAATCCAGTCGGGTGGCTTAGCCTGCAGGAGATGAGACGGGGGCATCGATGTGGGCACAGGGGAGACCGGGGGAAGACAAAGCCTTGTCAATAGTACTTCGCTTTCCATCAGCTCTGTTCCTTAATCACCCCGGTCTTTATGCGCCGTCCTATCCGACAGGCTCCCTCCCGTTCCAATATATCCACCGCGAGCGGGCCCTAAACAAACCTCCACCTGCCTCTTGCTCACTCGCTCTCACGGCGTCTGCCCTCATCCATCTGAGCCAATAGCGAAGGTCTTCATTACAGAGTGTGTGGCAAGAGGGTTGGAGGAAAGTTTGTCCTTATTGATGGAATCTCCGTTGTCTTTTCCTCAGTAATTATCTTCTCTGCGCACCCCCCCCCTCCCCAGCAACCCCCCGCCAGCAAACCCCCCCCGCCCACCGCTGCTACTTTAAGTCCTTACAAAGGCAATGAGCTCAATGTAAAAAAAAAAAAAATCTCAATAAAAGTTCCCCTGGAGTAAATAATAAGAAGCAATAAAGAAAGTTGTATATTATCATAGGAGGGCCTGAGCAAAAGGTTATGAGTTGCACAAAGGCAGCTGCAGCTAAATGCAAAAAAAAAAACAAAAGACAGCCGTAGCCTTCATGAAACCATAAATAATTGTTAAATGTTTTCCACCGTACGCAGCTCGTGCAAATAATTGTTGGTATTTCAGCCGACGAGCAAGTAATTACCAGGAAAGGCGACGAGGAAAGCACCGACAATATATGGCAAAAGGCGAGGCAAGTTGTGAGACGCTGTAAAGAGAACTAACGTGGCATCCAGCCAGATGAGAGTGCAGGCACACCTGAGCACTGTTTAAGACGAGTGTGGCAGAGAACTCATCTTCACCAAGTTAATTACAAGTACCCCACAGTCAGCATCTCAGGGTGTGGGTAGGAGGACCTGAGGGAGATCAAACCGTCGTTGTGTCTATTGCAGTAAATGGCGGGCCTCCCTGATGGGCTCCCATCAGCCCTCGGAGCCTCCTGCCGTCACATCCCACTTGATGGTAATTATTTGGATGGCAAGCACTTGGCAAATGTCATTATTTAGATTTGGTGGGTGATTTACAGAGCCTACTGCAAATTGCCTTCAACGCTGCAAAAATTCTGCGTCACCCCGAGTTTTTGTTGTTTTTTTGTTTGTTTTTTTTCATTTGGCTGCTTATTTAATCATAGGCACGCTGTTTAAAAAAAATAAAAAAATGGCATACCCGCAGTTATTTTGAGTGCACTGTCGCTAATTGAGACACGGTGCTATTTTTATCGCGCGAAACAAATGAACATATTTTGCGGTCGGTTTTAAAAGTAGATGCAGTAGAACAGATCAAACAAAAAGTCCCAATTCCAAAACGGTTCTCCATATGTTCTCCGCCCGCTCCTCTGTGACAATAACCCACAGATGTACTCGGCTCTAATGCAGTGGTTGTCGTCGCCAAGGCTTCCGAAGCGTTGCGTGGGTCTGTCCTCCGCGGACTCATTTGCCCCCCACCCCGGTTCCATAATGAACAAAACATATTTTTACACCGCCCAGCGTTTTCCCGTGCATCGATTCCTTCATTCATTTATTTCTGTCCGGCTACCGCAATATTAAAACACTCACCGCCGCCCATCGATTTTTCTATTTATCTTACCATTTCAAATAAGTGAAATCACATTTCACCGCAGCTGGGCGCGGCACACCGATTCCCTCGGCCCCAAGCTACTCTCCCACAACACTGACAACGGGTCCATCCGTCATCGCCTCAGGCCATCGGGAGCACCGGGAGAAATCCCGCAGCATCACAAGACCAGCCATCGTCGAAATAACAGGCTAGGATTTTTTTTTCTACATCCCCGTCGGCCTTAGCAACCATTACCGAGCCACCCAGGTCTGACACAATATCAAGCAAGGTAGTTGTGCGTTGCACATGGCCAATGGACACACTGCACGTATCACATCATTGGTTGCGACATTTTGGGGGAGAACTTTGCAAGCGCCTTTTTGCAAATGATGAATTAGCACCTAAGAATTGCAGGGGCTCCTTTGTGAATCAATCAACGATAATAAGAATCGAGGACATTTGAAATCAAACATATCACTTCATTCACACAACTTGCAATTGTTGAGGCATTCGGGTGACAATGTTGTTACCAGCACGGCATGAAAAATGAGGCCGTACGTGCAAGTTAACAGTGGCAGGCACCTCGTTCGGTGCTGGAAATCACCCTGACCTTGGATTCTCCAATTTGAATACATTTCACATTCTGCGGTGACGCGTGGAAGTTTAATACCTGATGCTTTCATTAGTGTGCGAGAGCATCAGCTGTTGAGCGTGTGCTTCTCACACATGCCTCTGCCACCTATCAACAAGCAGGGTAGTGGGGAAGGGGTTGAAGAGAAAGAGAGGAGAAAAAAGGCTACAAAGCCCCCTCGGGAATAGAATCGCGCTGAGATTTCTATTTATAGCGGTGAGACTGGAGCCGAATGACAGGCATCTACTCTGCACCTGGAGCAAAACTGTGCTCACAGTGACAAAAAACTAAACAAACATACCCAAACACATGCATATTGATACGCTTTTGGAATGAATTACTCTCTTCCCTCTCTTACGCTGCTTGCTTGCTGGCTTGCTTTTTTTTTTAACCATTTCAATTCCACTTCTTTGACATAAATGTTAAAACATGTGAGGTCAAAGAGGCCCCCACACCCGGGCACCACTCCTCTCAGCAGAGTGGGAGCAGGAGACTTAAGTCAGCAAGAGGGAAGGAGAGATAAGGGGGGGGGGTTAAAGTCTGGCATATAAGTTGACGAGCTAGACTCAATCTGAATCTGTTAACAAAAGTATAGTGCCGGTGGGGAAGCTGTTGACAGCAAATAAACAACATTGGATACACACGTTTCCCGAGCTCTGAGTGGATGCGCGGCAACAGATGGCAACAAACATATATGTGCCTGTGCTGTAACTTATGAAAGCCTTTCTACGGCGCATCAATCTGTCCTGCGACATCTGTCACAAGATCACAAGCTGGTGCGCCGCGATGTGGGGAGACAACTCCGCCATTTGTACCACCGCCTCCCGCCTTAATGAACTCCGCAGGAACTCGGCCGAAGTCGAAAGTCGCACAACTTACGCCACTTTTTAACCAGAAGTCTGACACTGCCTTCCCCTTCATCCGAGGTATCCATTATGTGCCCGACAACCGCTTTGATATCGGTCACAGGTGCAGGTTCGCAGCAACAGATGCTTTGATGAAGCATTCATCTAACATCATTTAGGAACAGTGTCCTTGTGGGCCAAATGCCAAGAGTCAGCAGCCTTTATTCCTATTTGTATAATGTGAAACAATGATTAAGTTGAGTGTTATTTAATGACTTGAGCATTCTTTTTGATGTTTTCATCAAGGCTGGTGGCCATTGTCATAGTTTTAACATAATGAAGAGCACCTCTGCTACCCTGCCAATGGGACATATTCTATTCATTTATTATAAACCATCAAGGCTTTAATTGTGAGCTGTATTTCCAATAATGAATCACAATTCATTGTGTGAGGGCACTGTCGTAACTGCGGCCGTGCAACATCAAGGTGGCCAGACAGGAAGTGAGAAACCGCAAGGCGGTGCCTCATCGAGGAAGTTCACGATGTGACCCACACAACCGCGCTGAGCCACATCAGAGTCAAACAATTTCCAATGTGGCACGCAGCAGAGTTTGTTGTACTTTTTTTTTTTTTTCGTTCAAATGAGAATATTATTATTTCTCGTTATTCCACGAACTAACCCAAGTGTTTGGGTAACAAGCAAAACACCATCTCATGAAATGAAATACGGCTCATCGTCAATTTCTCCAGCTTTAATCTAGTCCAAAGTTGATCATTATGCGGCCACTGGAATTAAGAGCTATATTGCTTTTACATACATCGCCGCGAAGGCAAATTGCGGTTGATATAGCAGTTAGAGGAGTATGCCAAAGAGGATGGAGCGAGTTAAGAGGCTTAGCACCACGGGCACATCCACCTAGCTGGGGCCTACTGGCTGCCCCTGGGCCCGTCCCAATGCTCTCATTATCCTGCTGACTCCCTCCACTCATCCTCCTCCAGCAGTGGGACTAATCCAGGCTGAGGGGGCCGAACCTAAACCTAGGAGAAGGGGCTTTCGACCGAGGACGGGCATGTGCAGTGCACACAAGCAGATGGTAGCGTTGCAGCCATCGGGAAGACAAAACAGACACAAACAAAACAAAAACCTTAGATTTGTTGTCGTTTCTGGGTAATTGGCGAATGCACACAAATGCCATCGCACAGTAAGCCATCTTTGTCTTAAATGACTTTCTTCAAAGTCCAGTATCCCTTTTCAAACGGGGCTTATTCTCATACATTTCAATATGCAACAGCAAACGGATTATACAGTCATTACCAGGTCCTTTGATTTTTTTATATATTTTTTTTTTTGCATGTACACATTCATCAACAGAGCACAGAGAGTGGCACAGGGCTGCCACTGTGGTGGGGGGTAGAACGGAACATTATTATTTTGCGTGGCATGTGGTTCTTCAGTACCATAATGACCTGCAAGTCTTCTGTGCTTCAGGGAGCGTGTACGTTTGTTCATGTAAAAATGAAGCTTGAGGCTACTCCACAGTGTATCAATCAGTGTGACTGAGGTTTGAAGATGCATGAAACAAAACCAGTGGGCTGTGGGAAGGGGTCAGCAGTTTTTTTTCTTCCCCCCAAAAGCACAGGGGTCAGCAGAAATGCACTGCAATTCTCTTCCCTCCTTGCCATGCATAACGCTTCTGTCAACAGGCCTGGACCATCTGTCTTGTTATTTACCCCATCCTTGTTTTTTCCACAACCCAAAACTGCACTTCATGTTTCCAGTGAAGAACTGCATTCATGAATAAGATAAAGAGACTACCAGTAATTAAAAGGCATATATTAAAAACTATGCGGAGGAAAACTTTGTGAAGAATACAGCGGATTATATTTGCATCTTTTTGGCCCAAGTAAAATCTTTTCTATTGTATGTGTCAGCAACTTAGAAAAAGGCTTAATGTTTATGACATTAGGCTTACGGTTAATCGTATTAAAAAGTAATATTGATTCACACCAACCAACAATTCATATCTAATTGATAATGATTGTGCTGTATTTTAATTAGTGGCATGAAAAGAACTTCCCAGTGTCTCCCCCTCAGCCAATGAAAATGCAGCATTACTCCACTTGATCAAGTGCAAGACTGAGATTATTAGTAAAAAAAAGAGTCGCAGGTCAATTACTGCAATAAACATCGCTATTGAAAAAGAAATCATGACAGAAGCACAAAAACAATTCTAAGTCAGTAGTTCCGAACATTCAATGGGTTGTATTAAAAGCCCATCACATTCACAACACAACATGTTTTACCAGCGTAACCGCTATAGTTGGCTTTTATGTCATGCGCTAATTTAAATGGATTCATCTCTACTTATGAAATGAGGTGTTAGTTCTAATACAGTTATACAAAATTGTGTTTTTGAAAAGATTACTTAGTGAGAAAAGTGCTTTGAAAACAGCTATCTTTTCATTTGCGCACTGAAGGTGACATCCTTCTAAAAAATAAATGCAAGCCTGCTTGCTGTGGGTAGATCAGTCATTAGAAGAAAAAAAAGGGGGATTTCACTTTAACATAAAGCAAGTTTTCCCAAATCAAAGGGAGACAGGAACTTAGGGGTTCCCTGGGCCTAAAAGCTGGTGCATGGTGTGTAGAGAGATAACCGAGTTATTTTCATGCATGCCCCCCCAAAAGCTAAAGCATGTTTGGGCCATGTTCAAGTCAGAGTGATGGAGAGGAGGAGAGGTGAAATGAAAGAGGAATTAAAGTGATTAAGCTCGTACACACAAAGACTCGTGCTAACCATGCATGGAGAATGGCTCTCACACCTAAAGTGAGGGCATCGTCTTTAATCAGCGGGTAATTTATTGACTCCCATTTACAAAGCCATAATACTAGTGATCAAGCCCTTCAACCGTAAAACGCAATAAACTAGGGAAGTGTTTTGTGAACAAAGGCAAATAACAAGGCCCCCCACACATCATTATGCTCCCTTCATATCCCATTAGATTAGCTCGCAATGGGTTTCAGGTTAAGGAAGCCATGACATATACAGCCAAAGGGTCGCGGACAAGAATGTCAAATTATCATAACATGTTTTCAGTCCCCTGCGAGAATACTCGGCACCCCGCTCTACGCGACTCCTGCCCGTGACAGAAGGCCGAGTGGAACCAATGCGGTTGCCTACGTGGGACACTCCTGACTGATACTATGACCCGGATTACTGAGCAGATTCGCAGGCACAAGTGTTCCTAACATTCATAATAACTCCGTTCGCTTCAACATACGAGCAAGACACGGTGAGCGTGCACACGCGATGCCAAGTCCTTGAAAATGTTTCATCATTTACACTTGTGCTTTTTCTACTGTGGCGTGAAAAAAAAAATATATATAGAAAAACGTCCATTGTGGAGAGCGTCTATTTGTGAGTGCCGTGCTGCGCACGTGTCCATAGGTTACACAAAACAGCGTGGCTCTCCACGGAGAGGGAGCCACTCGAATGATTGCACCCGACAACAAACATCTGTCAGAAAAAAAAGTCGGGGCAATTGTCGAGTTGCCAGTTTACCAGAACGGCACATTCCACTTTAAGCCGGCTAAAGGGGAATGGTTTTACAAGGTACCCCACATACACATTCCACTTTGCCTGGAGGAGGAAATGGCGCCGTAGGAAATGGCGAGAAGCAGTTATTTCTCTCTCAGCAGAGGTACAAAAAAAGCGCGTCGGCCCGTAAAAACGAAGCCAAGTAATTGGCTGCTTCCCTGCTTGACCCCCAGATAGCACAATGTTAATAACAAACTGATGAGAAATTCATTAGGGCTCCAAATAAAAACAATCTCTCCTCGACAAGATGCAAGTACGTTATAATTAAACTGATGCCTCTCAGTTTTCATTAGGCCGTGGAGCCTGAAAACTTGGAAGACTGAGCCACTGAGATGGACGCAATTAAGTATGATTGTTTTACTGCACATTTGAGTCTACAGTATAAAGCGGAGAACCCCCGTGGTGCTACAACAGTGCTCTTGCAGCGGGAGAAGTGGGAAACTAGCGGACCACAGAGACACATTCGGGCTCATATTGTAGTCTGAGATTCTCGGTCAAGTCTGGATTAGTTACACTGCCGAGTACTGAGCGGGAAGGGCAGGCCGGAGAGTGGAGAAAGACATTCTTGCCTCTCCTTGTCTCGCTTCACTTTGGCTGAGTACTCGTTTCTTTCTCTTCTCTCATTTCTAAGCCATCCTCCTCTCAAGCCTTCTTCGTCTATTTCTGTCCTTTGTGCTCTTTCTACAATCTTTGCACTGTCTCTCAGAATGAATGTAAAACGCATCACTGGCTTCGCAGGTTTCGCCTCGGCTTGTTGGCGTAGGCCCGGGCGCTCCTTACTTCTTTGCTGTCGACGATGCCCTGGCCAAGCCTCGTCTGTCCACGCAGAGACTCAGACCAAAGTGTGAGATCAGGACTCAAATGGCCCCGTCTCCCTTTTGCGACACCACTGCCGCAGCACATCCGCACAAAAAAAAACGGCCAAAACAAAACTCACTGAATAATACGAAGCGACTGCAAATACCACATTGTACTTCTATTAGACGTATGTAATGGTTATAAATATAAAGTACACACAATGCATTATCACACAGGCAACGTTTACTGCCCTCCATCCCTTAAACGGGTACGGCCTGTTAATTGACATCATTTGAACCCAGTCCACCCAGTTGTAAAATAAAACATGTGTGCAAAGACAGGGAAATGTGCAAACGAAACCATTCGGGCCTCTGACAAACAATGAGAGTGGGCTTCATGTCCGCAAATTACCTTGTTTGCACCGACGTCTATAGCACCATTCGGGGTAGTTACTGATCTCCTTTGCTGGCATTCAATACTTAAAGAACCAAGACTTGATGGCAAAATGGCCGCCATACTTTAACCATCAACTGAACATATGGATGGGCGAAGGAAAGCGCGGTTCGACCTCGGGGAGAGGGGGAGGAAGCGGGTCACGCTAATGTGGACCAATAATCTTTCCTGGAGTCATTAGGATGATCAATTCCATTCTAATGAGATAACATCTGGAACAATGGACCCTAATAGCAGACAGCTGCTGGGCAAAGTGGGCTAATTAAGAGACCATTCAGCGATGCTAACTAACGCCGCCGCCATTGTGCCCGGGTTTTGGACCCCACCCTGTTAACATCCAAAATACAACATGTTTAATAGTTCATGCTTGCTCTCATCACTTATCATGCCGCGGTGATATCGGGGCCGACGCACGAGAGAGGGGGCGGCGGGGAGACGGACAGAAATATCAAAACAGCTCAGCTTGACACGGATGCTTATCGAGCGGCTCCAAATTGGTCAATTATGGGGAAAATCTGTTTTGAGGTAACCTTTCAGTTTGTTAAATAAGCTATAAATCAATCTTTAGGGCAGAATTAGTGGCTGGCTTTTAATGAGCGAACGTGTCTAACCTCTCCCCGTTTTTCTTTTTCCTTCACTCTTCAGCGTGTGCGTATGGACCATAACATTTCCGTATAAATGTCTGCCGAGGTATAAATAAGCCTGCACAGCTCCTTAGAGGTCACCTCGACGCCAAGGAATGCAACTTGGAATGGCCCGCCGTTGAATCGAACCGAGGCGCAAGTGGCTCTATTCAAGGGGGGGAAAAAAAAAGCAGTGAAAACACAAAGTCCACCTTGAGAGGTGGAGCAGGATTCAATTAGTCCTACGCTTAGAATATAAAATAATGGAGATTGCAGCGTCAAAGGGGCATTTCATAACACTGTCTGTAAAAGTGTCTATCCTACAGTAGTCTTTGGGACTAAATACAATTACCAAGAACAAAGGAAAACAGCGGTCTCACATAAGTTTGAACGGCACTCTATGGTTAGACCATCAAGCATGAGTAACAGTACATATTTTTGAAATAAAAGTAAAGGGTGAAAAACTTTCCAGAAATGTCCAACCGGCAGTGTACCCTGTATCCCATGCACACGTCTCCACCCATTCCCACCAGCCATTCCCTGTGTCTTTCAACAGCTTAATCACCAAACTCACTACGAAGACAATTTTCACAAGCTCGTTTTTGAAAAGATTTTCGAACAGGAGTGCACCGAGTGAGGTCGAATTAAGAACACCGACATCTTGTCAAGGCCATGTTTTATTTAAAGTCAAGTTGAAGAACAAACCACGCGGGTCATCCTCTCCATTATCCTCTGCAGTTTATGTGAATGATATTCTCTTTTGAAAAGCGCATATTTGACTGAAAAATCTCCATAAAAAATGTCCAAATTTAAAACATTTCAAAACCATCAAGAATGCAAATCATTCGTTTGAACCCTGCATTAACGGCCAATGAAAGCCAAAGGCACGTGTTGTGTTGCTGCTGCTTTGCTTAGAAATTCCTTCTCATTCAAAACCTGCATTGGCTCCTCGACTATTCAACCGTTTACACAAAGAACCACATTCCAATCGTTCATTGCTTTGATTTCTTTACCTCTCGTTCGTTTGTCGAACATTCGCACTGCGTGCGGAGGATGTACCGCGCAGCACCACCAGACAACGACATCAGTATGGGTGGTTAGGGAAATAGGGAGAAATACCATCAGGTTTGAGAGCAGTCGACACCGCAACAGCACTATTCCTCAGAGAGCACGACAGCGTCGGTGAAAAAGCTCCCAACTAACAGTAATTGGTTTTAAAATAATAGAATTCATTACTGCTATGGCGCTTGTTCAGAAATGCAAACAGGGGAAGAAAAAAAAAAAAAAACATTCACAAGAGACTTGTGCTGAACTGCTTCACTAAAAAACCACGGGGAGATGAAAGGCATAATTCAAATGACAATTTTAGAACCCTTAGTTCATTTATATCAGAAGCTCAGAAGATGTTGCCGGCATAATAACATCAAGATTTCTTTTGTTCTACTTGCAGGGCTCGGAAGGAACTTTTCTTTTTTTTTTTCTTTCCTCTCGATTTCATTCTTTTGTGGTGGCAAATTCCTCCTCCTCCTCCACAAAGAGACATGCGAGGTGACACACAAACAATCCGGCAAACAACACCCGTCGGCAGCAGAGACAGCCGACTGAAAGCTAACATGGGAGTTCTTGACAGGAACGAAGAAAAACACCTGACACGCACGCACGCACGCACGCACACACGACACTGAATTTGCTGCTTGTCTTATTCAATGACTGTGTAATTATACACATCGGGGGGGGCGGGGGGGGGGGGTCTGCGTTGTGAGGTCCTGCGTTTCCATCGTCATATTCCAGTGGCGGACCGCGCTGGATTCAAGGCCAGCATCTCAGGTGTGAAGAAGACATCCACCCAATCAGAAAAAAAGATCATCTCTCAACATGACTCAGGCACATAAAGAGAGACAGGTCAGCCATCTCCACGTGATTGGATGTCACCTCCCATGCTGGGTCTATGGCCAACATCAAGGACATCACCATTTGGCACACTATACATCTGCCATCGGTTCAGCCTCAGGCCAATATCTAATAATTGGCCCCGTCCTCAAGAAATGCTGCAGACATTGTGACCGCCCGCTGATATGGAGTGAGAAGGCTAGCTCGTAGATGTAGCATCAGCAGCGATGAAGACATTGTTAATTTTTTATTTTTATTTTTTGCTTTGTTTTGATTTATCTTCCTCAGATTTATTTGACGGTTTACCTGAAGAAAAACAAGCCCCTCGTACGGCTGAGCATTAAAAATGGATGCGGTACGTTAGCGGGGGGGGCACATGAGCTGAATGACAAGGTGGGGAAGACAGAGTAGTGAGCGCAGCATGTGTGTGGGGTAGCCAAGATATGCCTTCCCACACCTGTCCGTCTCCGATATCTGCGCTGTGAAAAAAAAAAAAAAAAAATAGCTGGGCCGTAAAGCAGCCCAAGACCGTCGCGCTTCCGCCGAACACGAGTGACCGAGAATCCGTGTCACACCCCGGGCACACCGGTGTTGACGAGCAAATGTAGCCGGCGCGGGGAAGGCGGAGCCGGGGAAGGGAGAGGCTTGATGTTCGTGTCTCGGAGGAGAAGGAGACTGGGATGGCGTGCACAAAGAGAGCGCGACAGTGATGTGATGTCAGTCCACAGGCGGCGCGCATGAAAGGGATATACAGGGCGAGCCAGGAGAGACAGCGATATCAACGGCGTGGAGGGACCGCTCTGTTCATCAGAGTGGGTCCGATCTGATCAATTATTCAGGTACGACGGCACAAAAGAGCTGTCAATACAACGCGTCGATTGAAGGGTAAGGTTACACACGCTGCCTCTCAGGCCTGGAATAGGCCAAGTGTTGAAAGAAAAGAATGAGGAGAACGAGAGCAGAGGTTGACTGTCTCCCGGCGTGTCGGAGGAAGACTCACTTTCGAATCTGTGCACAAGGGGGTGAACAAAAGAAAAAAAAAAAAAAAAAAGGGGGGAACGGCGTTTTCTTTTCCTCGTTTTTCCCCTCCCTGTCTACAGTAGGAGGGCTGAAGTATTGATCGGTGAAGACGGACCACTTTCAATGCCGCCGCGTCATTTCACACTTAGTCTCTCCCCCTTTAAGGACCAAACGTCTGCGAAATGGCGTCGGGGGCACACGCGGCGTTGGGGGCACACGCGGCGGCGTGTGTCTCGTAGGCTCACAGAAAGCCATCAGGTCAATACCGCAACCGCGTGGCCCGCAGCCCTTACGCACTGCACTCAATGGCCAATCTGGTGGGCAGCCACTGCCACCAAGCGGTGGCCTTCGGTACTACAGCGCCGCCCGGAGAGCTGCAGCTGCTGCGCTCCCCGAGAGGTAAAACAGGCAATCGCCCATGTCCGGCCCGGCTACTGTGCTCCAACGGCACTGTTGTGAAACATTCCCTCAAGACCTGGTCAATACCGCTCGTTTGCTTTAATATACAGCTAAAACCAGTGAACAATGGAGGGACAAGAGGCCGTGGCATTTGCGAAATGGGTTCGGTTTGGTAATAAAGGTAAAAAAGTCACTCGGGATAAAACCCCCATCCCCCGGACTTGTTTTGCAAACTGTGGTTTGCTTTAGAAAAGCGAGCATAAAGCACTTCACGGCGCGCAGAGTCTCCTATGCAAGAACAACAGTTTCCCATTCATTCATTCATTTGTAATCATCCCTTTTATTCATTCATTCGGGGCCAGCCACGTGTTGCCACTGAACAGCCACGCCGTGAGGCGGTTTGAAGGCTGCAGATAAAAACAACAAAAAACGGAGGCCCATTTCTCCTGAGCACCCTTTGAAAAAGGAAAACCGCAAGCCAGACAATAGCACAGCGAGCGATCTGGCCTTGATCATGTCACCAATCATTACTGCGAGGAGCTGTCTGGGGGATCCGGGTGGGAAACCTGGCTGTTGATGAGGCGATTATGTGGCTTTGCTCTTGTGCCTCCGAGTATGACCGTGCTATGAAAGCACCGTGGCTGATAGGCAGGGACTATGGCTTGTTAGCAGTCTGTTGTGCTGAGTGGACTAGTTGGCCGAGCGGCAAGGCGCTCCCGCAGGGCACGGCGGGCCCACTGCAGGAGCAGGGACGGATTATAAACAGGCCATGAACCGGACCGTCTCCGGCCACATGGGATCCTTCTCATTTTGACCACGGGTCCCCGTCAACCGCTGCCTGGTCGCCGTCACTTGTCAAGCCAGAAATATCTTAACAGGCCCGCAGGGTCGGCGGCCCTCCCGAGGAGAAAGTGCATCATCACCCGCCGCGGGCGGTCGCCATGCAAATCTTGACATCCCCAGACGCAGTGCACATTTCATAGAGATCACATCTTTGGGGGGGGGGGGGGGGGGGGGGGGGCAAAAAAGGGGGGAGAGGGCAAAAAAAACAACTCGACTCGATCAACCGACGCAAATAACTTACTAAATATACACCGATGTAGAGAAGGGTTTCAGGGAGCTTAAGAAAGTGAGTAAAGAAATCGGGGGGAATGACTGAAGGTGCAGGCAACCATAAAACATGGGGATACACGGAATTTCACAGCTGTGTGAACAGTTAAAGCAGATGCGGTGGGATGTGATGGCGGATGCATACAGAGAGGCGGGTTGTAAAAATATGCTATAAACTTTATGGAGCCTAATGCGGCCCTTCAGCGGCCTCCTGCCGAGCCGAGCATGTCGACAGTGCCGTCGAGTCTGTGACAGAGCTGTGGGGGAGAGGCGTGCAACTGAGAGCCTCGCCGCTATTCAGAAGCTCCATCACTGGTGTGGAGACGTGCGTACAGTACATAAAAATCACAGATACGCAATCGAAAGAACTAAGAATGCTATTTTACCTCTCTGCCCCTCCCTCCCCCGCCAAAAAAAACCTTGATCATACCTTCTCCCCCGCACAATAACCAAATTCAAGCGGCAATATCCGAGTCTATTTTAACGGCACGGAGGAATACCAGTGCTGCTTACCGCAAGCGAGGACACGCGGGCGTGCACGCATACCACCGCAAATACGCACGGCATATAAAGCACAGCCAAAGCCACTGTTCAATTCAATATCAGCATACTGTGTCCACGGCAGCCTTTCATCTTGCCTTTAAAATAACATGATCCTTCCGACTGAAAAGGAATGATTGTTTCTGCCTTTGAAAAAAACAAAAAAACAAACCCATACATGTTATGTGGGTATGGGGAGGAGACGCGTGACGAGAAAAACTAACAAGAATGGGACGACGGGATGAAAAGGCTGGATAGATTAAAAAAATAAAAATAAATGTGAAAAATAAAAAGGAAAAAAAGGAAAAGAAAGCTAATGCTGATGGAAAAGTATCCTCCTTTTTTTTTTTTATCCCCAGTGGGAGCCGGTGTTGACTTAAGCCTTCCCACACAGCCCACCCTCTGTCACAGGGAGCGTTTTGCTTCTTCCACAGCCCGCAAAGGTCAATCCAACCATGAACGCTTCACGAAAAAGCTATTTGGCAAAAAAGAAAAAAAAAAATTGCAACATTAATTGATAAACCTCGTGAAGACGGTAAAGTTCAACACTGTCGGACAAATGTAACCCCAACGGAGTCACATTAGGTACGATCGCGCACACGGGCTTCATCAGAAAGAGAAATGTGTACTAGTCATTTATGAGTATCAAAAATATCTTAATTTAAAAGATTGGGGTGAATACAAGCACACTGTTGTTGGTCATCCACCTTGATGGCCAGAAGGCCACAGTGGTATCGTATATCTGATGACCAAATTAGAAATGCGAAAAACGGCAAGAGTCCGATATTGTCAATGCTTAATTACACACTGAATAAACATTCATGTTTATGACCACTGATTGGTGTAATCGGGCGTTCTTGCCGCCAGTGCAAATAACAATTTACTTTTAACCTCAGCCAGCCGTTTCAAATAGTTGCAACAGTGCCGAGTGAGTGAGAAATAAAAAAAACATAAGTATATTATCTTCACTTATTGAGATCCTCTATTAGCACGGCCTATATCGTCATCCCTACACCACAAGGATCCTATAAGTGACCCAAAGAAGATTACCCACATTTGGGTAATTGAAGCAGAAAAGATTCAATGTCGATTAAAAACGACAGCCAACTCCAGATTTGTAGATACAGAGCTATTCAACAGTCAAATAAATCCTTCCTGGTCTCACCGCCAGACAATTTTTTTTTATGTTCATCTGATGAACTCTAAAGGAAGCTTTCAGCCAATCAAAGAAACATCTTAGTCAAACAGTCCCCCTCCAGAGCATGTTTCCTTGATCTTAATTTCAGATCGAATCTATGGTGAACACTGGCTCAGGGCATGGGAGGCACATGATTAATTTTTCATTGCCGTTCTTTTAAAGCACCAAGGACATGTGCCACATCAAATCGGCTCAACCCCCTCAGCACCCAGTTTAATAGCTGGCTTGAAACAAAAAGTTGTTTTGAGTCATGCGGTTTTAACAGGTAAGGAGAGGAGGGTGCCTTGATTTCCTTTCAGGCGAACCATGTTTTTTTCCTTAAAAATGTAAAACTCCACACAAATACTAACATTTGATCATAAGCAATACATAATAATGCATAATAATGAATGGTTATAAATAATAATAAATCCAATAATATAACAGAATAATGAAAACTTGAAGATCCGTATTGAAAATGTTATATTGCACAACTCACACGTTCACTGCAGCTAAATTGATTTCTTCACCTCAATAAAGACATAAAAACATGGTGCTTGTCCAGTTCAGACACACGAAAAGTCAAATGCTGTCAAATATATAACCAGAGCAATTTTACTTTATGACCTTATAGTATTTGCGAGCCACATTCCTGACATAGCATCCCGAATGCGTAGCCTGCGTAATTCAATTCTAGACTAATGATTACTGCCCCATCTTGTATCTGAACTCATAAATGCTTTGAACTGGGAGTCCTCGTCATGCACACACAACTATACAGCTGGAACATGGGGTGACTTGTCAAAAATCCTTAGACTGCGGCCATTTTGAGATGAAAAGACCCACACTTCAGAATCCTGCAGAAAAAAACAACCTTTCACAAAAATGACACCAGCTGGTGTTCGTGGCTCCTTCGAGCAAATTCACACGCAACCGTATGCAGAGAGGATCGCGTCCACGCAACTAGACAAACCACTGCGGCGTGAAATCTCCGAGCTTGCGAAAGACGGTGCGCAAAAAGACAAAGGTCTACTTTCCCAGTAACGCGGCAGGAGCTATTGAGGGATTGCCACAAGGTGACCCTTGACTTGTGACGTAAATCAGGCCGCGCTTTACACCGACCCACGCCGCACCGCCGTTGTCATCGCGGTCAACAGGCCGCTGCAGACGAGGGCGTGCGCGCACCGCCTGGACTGTTCAGGACAACCTGCCGGCGCGCTGTTACCTCGTTAGGTTTGAGTCCCTTATTTCCCTCAATCTTACTTAAGGTGAGGAGACCACGTGAGGCTTGGCAATGTTGCACACTTACACGCTGCTCAGACAGGATTAGAACCAATTCACATAGTCCTCTGTTCCTCGCTCACTCTCCACCGGGAGAGGGGGGAAAGTGCCAGAGAGATTTCATGCCCGAGACAGAGGAGTTACAGTTGTGCGTTCCCCATAGACGGTCTTAACTAACACTCTCCCCGCAGCACACCTGAGAGCGCTCTCACCCCCTGACGCCCGCTGACAGCGTGAAAATGGGAATCTGCCGGCAAAGCAGAGCGAAAACTGCAGTCCGCCGCCGGCCTCACCAGGCTAAATGCTATCCCGGCTTTTTACCTCTTTCGCTGGGGCTCCTAAGGAATGACAGCTCAGAACTTTGCCCGCGTCGGCCGCGTCTGCGGACCCCCGTTGTTACGGCGGGCACAGAGTTAACAAAGGCCAGGTCGAGCGCTTCGGCGCGCTCTCGAGATTAGAGAGACTCCTCGACGACCAGGGTCTCAGGCACCTTTTGACGCGGTCCGCCAGAGCAGGCCTCCGCATCTCGGATGAGCAGTCGCGATACAAGCAGCGGTAATTCTGTCATTTTCCATTTGCCTAACACAATGTGGCCAGTGCTGCCCATCGAGAGCTACTTCATCCGCATCCACAAAAGGCCAAGCCGAAAAAACCCACTCTTCCCACAGAAATAACCAGGCACAAAAGAGTGGCTTGACAAAGCGGGAGAAAATGCAATCGATACAAAACGTCTCTGTAAAATGCTTCAAAGAGCGAGGTTTGTCAGAGCAGATGCCAGGTCACAGTGTGCTGCTTTACCTTGTCTGTGTTCCAGTTAAGCTTTACAGTCCTCTTAATCCTTACAAAGCTCTCGAAAGGCAATAAAAAAAATACCATTTAAAGTGATAATTCAACACTTAGTAAACCAATAAGAGTGCCTCTACTATTTTTCCTTGAACCATGTTGGAAAGGAAAAATAACACCAGAAACTGTTCTTAAAAAGGCAACAGGGTGCCACTACGGGACCTTGAGATAGAAAAATAGGCAACTATTACTATGTATTGTAGTGTGAAGAAATGCAAGTCCTGGCGACATAGGAAAATATTTAAGATTATCTTTCAGCCTTTGTAAATGAGACGGGGGTAAAGTGAAATTGCAACAACAAAAACAAGAGAATACGTTGACAAAAAAGCAGCCGTAAGGGCCTGATTTCTTTCAAAAAAGACATTTGTTGACTGCAAACTCAAATAAATAACCATAGTGCACTCTGTCCAAACAAAATTTGGTGCCAAGCTGGCAACATGACAAATTGAATGAAACACTTGACAGTGGATAGAAAACACAAACATTGATGTGTTCGACTGAATCAAAGCTATCCTCTCACAAAATGAAAAAGAAGTTACCAAACTTCTAAAGTGTTTTTCCGCCACTGCGAAGCCGTGGTGAAAATGTTGCCCACTCGTCTCACAGAAGGATGCATGTGAGGGTATGTTTCATCATTATCTCTAAAATATGTGGAACTAATACTGACAGCACTTGGAAACATTACATATGCCGTAATGAACAATAAACTAAATAATACTTTTACTAAACGCATAAAGGTTAATATATCGGCTCAAGGCAACAAAAAAACAATGACTAGTTGGCCTGTGACGCTGAAAAACAACATACCCCTTCTGGCCTGTGGCGGCTGAATAGGATGTATGAGTGGAGAAGGGCTATATATACACAAGCACTGTACGAATGTGCTCATGAATGGGAGACTGTGACTTGAAGTGAAAAGCACCATGAGTGGTTCTTAAGAATACAAAAGCTGCAGAAATACAGTCCATTTTCAGGTCAGCATATACGGTATCGTCTTTGACATTGTGGGTGTGTGTGGAATGTGTGCACGCTCGCGGACAAATGGGTGTGTGCTCAAAGCATTAAGTGAAACATACTCTCAGTGTGAGATACGTCTCCGACAGAATGGGCACAGTAGGAAGCATTTAGATGCACCGTGTCACCGTGATAAACAGATTAGGTTGCCAATAACGAGTATTTGGCTAAAAGCCATCTCTCTTTGTCGGTATGCTAATCGGTGTTAGACTACATTTTTTTTTTTTTTTTTTTCATGTATTTCGATAGAAACAGTGAGCTAACAAAAGGCCTTAGAGTTAATTTTTCAGCCTGTATAATTTCAAAATACCTCATTTGAAAGTGCAACCATTTGCATGCAGAAATTGTGTTGGCATTTATAACCTTGCCAAATGACAAACCATTAGCGTTATCTGGGCTGAAAAAAAAAACAGGCAACACAAATGACCTCACCCACACTTCGGGAGGTGCTTTTTGAAAACATTCCAAAATGGGTAGGTGTGTGTGTGTGTGTGTGTGTGTGTGTGTGTGTGTGTGTGTGTGTGTGTGTGTGTGTGTGTGTGTGCGTGTGTGGGCGTGGGTGTGGGGGGGGGGTGTTAATATAGGGGGGATACACACAGATACATACAAGATTGAGATGATAAATAATGGGCTACTTACCGGAACTTTGCTCCCAGTTATCTGCATGCAGCGATCAGCGGAGAAGGTTAATGTGCAAAAAGACACAAACGGCACAATTATTAGTAGGCTGGAGAGTCCTCTCCATAACACGTATAGGCCTCAGTGTAACTTATGTGACAACATCCTTCACACAATTATAGCACACACACTATAGAGCTAATCTGTTTGTTGTTGTTTGTTTTTTGGTTTTCCTAAAGCCAACATGAGAACACTTGACATTATGCACATACCGAAGATGGTGTCTGTGCACGGCCACTGCAATTTCCCAATTTTCCCCCATTCTTAACAGGCCGCACATTAATAACAAAGGCAGGCAAAAGAACTCAGAAAAGCACCGACTTAACAACAGAAGGCACATGGCACCAGCAACTGTGGAAATGATCGAGCCAACGTCCACGACGGGGCTTTCTGAAATGATTTTTGTGATCCTTGTGACTGAGCGGCAGACTGACCGGGACGGACTCTCCGATTCACTTCGGAAAAAAGGAACGGCGGCTTGCGAGGTCAAAGAGGCCACCGGGTCTCGCTGAGCTTGAACCCGAGCTGTCGGCGCGGCATTCTGGGAATTTAGCCTTGGTATCTGTCCCAGTAGGAGGGCATTTGTCAGCTAAGTAAGCGTATTGTCATCTGTGAGCGATCCTCTCTCCATTCCTGTTCTCTCCCCCTGCTTCCATCTCCCCTAATCTCCCTTTCAATTTCTTTTATTGTCAGTCTCAAAGTCTGTGGCAATTTGATGCTCGACTTCCGCTCTCCGTCCCGCCACCGAGACTTTATGGACGCCATAAAGTCCGTTTTACGCATGCCGTCTCCTGACCACGCACAAGCTACATTTCAATCATACTGCGTATCCATATGCTACTCTCTACTCGTGGCAGCGTGTCGCCTTCTTAAGGCATTTGGACGCGGTTCTTTTTTTCCGTACGGCATTCATTTGTACAGACGTGTATATTTTTGTCACCGAAAAGCCAATATTACGTGAAAAAGCACTTTCTTTTTTCTTTCTTTAGAGGGAGGTAGATTTATCCTAGGTTTCACAACATGAGCAAAGACATCGCCCAATCCTTTTACGCTGGTAGTTAGTTACACTGGCTGTACAAACCTACCTAAGATAGACTGTCAGTTTATAGCATCCCAGAATGGCCCTCTACAGATGCTGCTCTGGTATTCCCAGCAGGACTTCAAACTGTCCCATCCACTCTAAAAATAAGAAACCTGGAAACCAAGGTCTCATTGTATGAGGCAGTGAAACTCTCCTTTGGTTTTTTTTCTTTCTCTACCTTCTAAAAAGGGGAGCTTTATTTCTTTTTTTCTTTTCTTTTTTTTCCTGAGGAAGCAGCTGACACAAGTCTATTTGAAAATGTGGAGGCAAACGGTTTACTCTAACACTTTGGTATATTTTATCTGAATATTGCTTTCTGGACAACTTTGAAGGAGTAACTTCGACAAATTCGAATTTCGAGATTTTCCACAGATGCGGATGACTTGTGATTCTGCATAAAAATCTTTAAACATTTTATTTTTGGAGCAGTTTGACCAAAACGACAGACACCATCTTGAAGGTCCTCTGGCCGCAGCGGCTCGAGGGGGAACAGCATTAATACGTTTCATAAGTAACGGGTTTCACTGAGAAGTTTGTTATTTTAAATATAATGCGACACCTTGTTCTCTCAAAACATTGCACACTTAAGAGCCCAACTAAGAACTCCAGTAATGATTCAGTGGTGTTTCCACTTAGCGAGATCTCTTATTGAGCACCTCTTTCCGGCCACTATTTTTTATACCAAGTTAAGGTGCACAGTGCTGAACGCATGTCAAAATGTGTGTATTATGTTCTGGATAAAAGTCGTACCGGTTTATTCTTTCATTTCAGTGCAGCAAGGACAGCAGCATTGATCATGTTTGCAGTGGTCACAACAGCTTATACAT
This sequence comes from Colistium nudipinnis, assembly GCA_016785305.1. Classification (NCBI taxonomy): domain Eukaryota; kingdom Metazoa; phylum Chordata; class Actinopteri; order Pleuronectiformes; family Rhombosoleidae; genus Colistium; species Colistium nudipinnis. Next base: position 290,679 of record JAFBJU010000768.1, read on the forward strand.
GAAATTGCAAAACTCAATAATATTGCCCACATTAAAACTAAGTGACGCTGAATGAAGAGCACAGACATCTGTCGGTATCGTCCTCTGCTCCGTCGTCCTCGCCCCCCCCCCCTTCCCCGACTTGCAGCCTATGTGCTGTGTGTGTGTGTGCGTGTGCGCGTCTGCCTGTTACAATTCTTTTGAAATAGCGCGTCAATGTTTTTTTCTTCATTTTATCCTTTTCAGGTCGTCTTTTGCAAAGGGTTCATGGCACGTTGTGATCGTAATGATGATTCAGTTCAGTCAGCGCTAGTAAACACTCACTGTTATATTAATAAAGGGCCATGAAGCGAGGTTCCATTAAGAGAACAAGGTGGCACATTGATGGTCACATCAAACAAAACATCATCCAAATAAAAGTAAACACTAGACAGTCCCCCTACAAGACCCCTGGCATCACCCCTCCTGCTGCTGAAACACGTCACATTTGAAATGAACGAGACAAAAATATATTCACTCTCCGAGACGTAATTGTGTTTGCAGAAAGGGAATTTAGGCGGTTTTAATGAGGTTGGCAAACATTTGCAGAGAGGAAGAAAGAACAAGAAAGGAGCTGGGAGAGAGAAAGGAGAGGCGAACGATTCATGCAAAGCTGATGGTCAAGGATGTCCACAGACGCACTCTGGCAAAAGCAGAGCTGGAAACCACTGAAATACAACTCATACTCAGATGAGCGGGGATCAATGTAGAATTCTCCCTTGAAAAGACATTAATTCTGTGTTAGGGGGTTATTTGCTAGACTCCTGCTGAGGCACCTTGGTAGATTATGGGCCTGATCTCAATTTTGCCTAGTGATAGACCAGTAGTGAGGTGGCAATTCATGAGGGAGGGGTAAGGCTTTGACTTTCATTTGAAAGACACCGTTTACAAAAGTAAAACATTTCTCGTGTTATATCAATCCGATATTCTTTTAATTAAGACATAGGAAAAAATATTTAAATAAACATTTAATATATATATATATATATATATATTTTTTTTTATTATTATTTTTTTATATATATATTTTCTGCAGGAAAAAATAGTGCTGTTACAATACTGAGGGGAATTTCTCGTTAGCATATTTTATGATCTAAAGTTCCAGCTCTCCTTTTGCTTAGACTGCATATGCAACAGTGCAACAGATAAAGAATGAGGGGGAAAAAAGGGGGTCGTCTAAAAATCTTCTAATATGAGTTTGGATGTGGGCGTGGGTGAGGGTGAGCTGGTGACATTCAAAAATGCCCCCACTTGAATTGTCATAGAGGCAATTACATATACACTTAAGATATGTTTCTCCTGTAAGAGGGAAATCAAAAAATATCTACATTGTCTACAATATCTAAATTGGAATCATCCAGAAGAGAAAATAAATTTTGGAGAGAAAAAAAAAAAAAAAAAACACAAGCTCAATGTGTGAAGCCCCGCAGAAGTCCCAAAACTCCGTTGGTGGAAAAAAAAAGTCACACAAACAGTGAGAGCACCGCCGCAAAACACCCCAAGATGCATCCTCATCATCATTTACATTTTGATTTTGAACATTCTCTTTTAGTCCACACTGCATGCTCATCTGCAACCACAAGCAAAGCCAGCCCCCCATAATTTCATGAAATCTGCCAAGCAAAGACAGCCACTGGTATCTAAATTTTTAACCAATGTCATACTTTTGATGCACTCGCTGACAAGGGCTGTAAGGGAGCTTCTGTAGTTATGAGGCAGCTACAGCAACTCAAATAACCCACAGATAGGCTGACTATGTGAGAGTTGTCAAGACATTCTCACCAGCTTAAGGCTGACACGCTAATGCTTCATTGTGATGGATTTGAATTAATAGATTAATAGACTTTTTTTTTTTTGTTTGCCTCTATCGGAAACTGAAAGGACCACAGAATATAAGATTTAATGCAACGTCTTCTGTTAAATAAAATTAAAATGACAGCAATTGAAAGTTAAACTTTTTTTTTTCTCTCTATTTCCAGAGCAACTAAAAAGTCCAAAATGTCATTTATTTGTTTTCAATTGAAAAACAGGCATTTAAGACTTGGTTGCGTTCCTCTGGTATACTCAGTGTCTTAAGACACCGATACACTAGTCGAAATTTGCATAGCGTCCCTCACTGCAGAGGAGACCTGGTAGCTGTGTCAAAATATCCATCAAACACAAATTTTCAGCTCAGTCATCATCTTGTTTTATCACTACGTGACAGTGTGTGTGCGCGCGCGCGAGCGAGTGTGTGAATGTACAGGAGTTCTAGTGTGACTGTGTGCTCACTTTTATGAATCTGTGTGTGCGCTGATTCATCATCACTGAAATTAAACCAGCCCCCTCCCTCCTTCGGCCCTGCAAAATGGGATCGCAGTGTGCTGACAGACGTCACATTTTGTCCTCTCTCCTTTCACGACACACATTAAGTTATTCATTCGAATAACATATCCTTGCTCACAAAGCATAATGGGCCCTGTGAGGAATTAAATCTTTTCTGATAATCATCATTATCAATAATGCCCGTTAATTACCATACCAATGAGGAAAGTAATAAGTGACGATGTCAAGAGAGCACGACCCAGTTCGGGGGGGGGGGGGGGGGCAGGGGGACACTGGGAGTTTCTATATGGACTCACTTGGCTAAAATGTCAAAAGATGATACAGCACTTCATCACATATTTATGTATTACAGTCAAAATTAAATGTTGTTGCTGATTTTGGTTTGAGTGATGTGGCATGAACATAGGCGTATTACACAGGCTTATGCTTAACATTGCCTAACATGTCTCGTGTTCACCTCTACATTCGGTGGTGGTGCTTCTTAAAGTTATACTGCTGCTGAACCAAGACGTTGACTGGCATTTGTTGAAATCCAAATAAAGAAGCAAGGCGTTGTCCCCACTGGGCAAAACAAAACAAAAAAGCTCTCATGCAGATACTCAACTTGACAACCAACAATCCTCATGCAAACATACGATTGGGCAAGCGCTGACCATCCACCTAGAAATTGAGTGAGTGGGTGACTAGAATGTAGAGGCCTTAGACTGTGAGGGAAACTGATGAGGAAAAAAAATCAAAGATCGCAATCAAAGATATTCACTCCTCAAGCTTGAGGAGTGAACAGCGATGACAGAAGTCAGGGTGCGCAAGTAAAGATGATAAAGCAAGCAATAAAGCAGAGGATCAAGCTAAACTCATTCTGGAGAGTCGAGTGTCACAATACTTCACCTCACCCATTACAATTATACAGAACACTTCAGTTCATAATAATAATAATAATAATAATAATATAGCAGTTAAGTTTATGCTCTCACTCACAGATTTGGCAGTGGCTGAGATGTACTGGACCACCATCTCCCGTTTGGTGCTTAAGTCCTTCCCACGCAGAGGGGCTTTGCGTTCCTCGTTCAGGTTCATGTCCTCCTAGACACACATAGACATAATAAAAAAAAATGAATACACGATGATGGCAGAAATTGGGAATATGGTAATGGTAGTGGATTTTCACTGAATAACACAAATCTCAATACCAAAAGTTATTTTCTGTGCAATAAAGAGCATGCTTTATTAGACTGGTGTAAGAGCATCAACGAGAGGAGTGAAAATAGTGCGAGGTATAAGATCATGAAAAATGAGATTTATGATATAAAATAAATGTACAAATTTAGTCTATGAAAATCTTCCACGCTTAACACAACTGCATCTATGCTGGTGACCAAACAGAAGTTGTAACCTTAAAACCCAATCGAATATATCAAAAATCAATCCAAACCTCAAACTTGTAATATGTCCAGTACAATAGTGTACTCTAGTAAGAATACATATTTCATTTTTATATTTTATTTTTGAATCAGATCAGGTCCTTCTACAGCTAAATACATTTCTTTTGCATCTATGTCTCTTTGTCAAAGTCACAAGGTACAGCAACACAAAATAATGACGGTAATAATTAGTCCTTGAAACGAAAGCAGCGAGGCTACAGCAATATAAACTGTGCACCCAAACTCCGAACACAAGAACAAAATCAGACAACACTGCCTCTATTGAGGGCATGCAATCACATCAGATGGGCTGAATAGGCGGTATCTGCGTGTTATTGGGAGTATTATCTTTGTGCTACTTTAATTCTGCATCACAAAAGACGTCTTTCATGTGAGAGACATCAGGGGATGGAGCGAAGGCCGGACAGAGCACTAAAAGCTAGGGAATGACATGATGATTAGAATGGAGAGGGAGGTTTATCAGAAGCACTCTCTCACAAAGAGATGGCGAGGATGAACAGAGAAAAAACATCCTCCTCCGGGTTTGAGGATTTGTGGACCTCAAGTTGTGGAGCCATGCTGCCCTCTGCTGGCAGCCAAAGGAAGTGAGGCCCGTCTCCGGGCGGATCTGATTCGGTAGTGGCGGGTCCGGCGTCCGGCTTAATGTGAAACTACAAATTAAGCGTGTCACTTCTAAATACGAAGGCTGTACTAGGTAACGGCTTGAATATCTTACCGCGTGTAATCTCATTCAAACTGATTGTGCTTCATTTGTCAGGGAAGCATGGGCAGGAATCCCATTCGGGGCAGCGTGACCTAAATTCTCACAACTACATTTCCTCTAGTAAATACCCTCAGAGCTAGAAAACTATTAACATCCTCTTTGTGGAACAGGGAAGGGGAAACATGAGGCTGAAACTTTTACTATTGGCAATTTTCTCACCCAAGGAAAGCAGAAGGTTTTTTAATTAATCTTTGAACCCTGCTAATTTATCTGCTTAATTGGCATTCAATAAACGAGGCAAAATGTGTCAGGGCGAGTATGCTGCAGAGGGGTCGGGAGTAGTGGGCCTGAGGGATGCTTGCCAAGGGGCCAAAATGAAGGAACACACGCGCCATGTTCAGTCTCCAGAATGATTTATGCTCTCTTATTAAACACACACTCCCTGGCTTCATAAAAAGGGACCTGGGATACTTTCAACTTAGCCGCTGGTGCGACTGAAATGATGAGATCCGAGTTCGCATCGATGACGGTCCAGTCCCAAGTTCTTGTGGCAAGTTCTGCTAAACACATATTATTGCAAATTGTTGCTTTGGTTTTTAAAATGCCAACAATAGTGTTGTTTTAGGATTGTCTATTTGTGTATTCCAGTGGGCTGTTTCCCTCTTTTGGCTTTGTACACTGGATTTAAAACTAAACAATGGCTAGGGTGAACTTGGGTGACTTTTAGCTTGAATGGTATTTGCTGATGATGTCCCCATCCCCACGTGTTGAGAAGATTTGTAGTCAGACCAAGCAACAGATTCCATTTTGAAAGCAAACCAGCGTTGTGTTTTTGAACTGGCCAAGTCGGCCACCTCGGTCCAACTAAGCAGGTGTTTCACTCAATAAGGAGCAGCCTGTAAAAAAAAGCAATAAGTGAAGGTGGCTGCACGAAGGGCCTGCTGGGACAAGGGAAGGTACCGAGCATGTGCTCAAACCTAAGAATCACAGACTGTCCTCATCTGCAAATGATTTGCAAACAAATAATACACATTTCATCTAATACATCTTAAAAAAAAATGAAGGGCAACTAATATTAACAATACACAAATGTATGTAGGCGATGTATAATAAATAGTGCAAAATAAGAAATATAAATAAATGGGTTGATTTAATTTAAACATACTGTATATGTATATTGTTTTTATGCCAATTTCAAGGACAATAGAAAGTTAAACAATTCCAACATATTTCATTTGTTGAAAAGAAATAAATACATCCTTAAAATTTGAAATTGAAACGGGTATGAATCACATTATCATCATACCCAGCAAATGCTGTGATGATTTAATGAGCTTGGGAAAGTTCACTGTCCTTCTACACTGGAACCTCCCTGTTCTTAGTCGGCATACATTTCCAATTCCAGCATGAAGTGCCCACAAATAAAGCCCCATTTAGGGCACCACAGGCTTCAAACCAAAGAAAAGAGCAATTAATAACCGCCATCAAATGTGTCTCGGGGAGAAATAAATACGATGAGTCCGTGCGATGGGGAAAGGCGAATCCAGCAAATAATAGAAGAGATATAAAAATGTTTTGCTTCAACTCTGACAAATAGATGAGTTTATCCTCAAGATTGATCCACCAAAGTGTCGGGCACACGCAGTAACTCTCCTGTGGGCTGATTTTAATGTCCTAGGGTAGGGTGGAACTGTCCAGGGATCACACAGGAGCTTATTAGCAGGATTGACAATGGCGTGTACCGAGGCACATAAAACCTCAAAATGGCTACAGCGGCACCGCAATGTGCCATTCTTCGTTCACGAGTCCTCTGTGTCTGTGAGCACCTCACATCCAGAGGTTTCTCTTGGAAAAAATAAATAAATAAACATTTCAAGAATGGCAAGAGAACCAAATGGGCGCTGGTACCAAATAAGGATGCCTGTTCTCGGGAGTGGTGGGACAAGTGCAACCACCATGCAACTGCTGATGGCCAGTCTGCAGCCAATATGCAGCACACGTTGACGTAAATTCATGAAGACTTTTTCGAGAGACAAAAGCATATTTCATGGATCCGACCTAAACCGCCCGCCCAAAGCTTTCCCTATAATGACCCGTTTTCACACAATGAAGTGCAGAACTAATGATGCAAGAGGCTTTCTGATAAATCAGGTAGTGTGAAGGCTTCACAGCTGACTGAATGCTGATGAAATAAATGCACGTTAGTGTGAGCGCTGCTGTGTTGCTCCTTTTGAATCGGAGTGTGCTACGGCAACACAGCTGCCTCCTTAGCGAGACGCAAATAGTGGACATCAGCGGATTTAGTGCCGTGCATTTTGATGAGCGGCTCTGGCTTCCAGCTGTGCATATCTTCTATCTAAATCCAACAACAGTGTACACGCGGCGGGTGAAAAGACGTACTGTCCACTAAACCGTTCTTGAAGGCAGCGCTGAGAGTGAATGTTTGAATTCATTTTAGCTCTCCCTGTAGGTTTTATGGATCTATTTCTGCTCTCGATGGTGAGCTGCAAAAAATATCTATGAAAGAATTCACTTGGTTTTGCACCCCACTGACTGAGTGCTTCTTCCCGAATTTCCCCCCCCCCAAGAAAACCCTCCGAAGACCTTCCAGTAACAGGCTATGTGCTGTTTAGGCTCGGAGATACACGGCGCAATGTGTTAACCCGCTTTGCAGAGAGAAAGCGCGTTGACTTTCTCCGGGTCATTAATGCACAGAAGGTGGTCTCGCTAACATGGCGTGGGTCATCCCTTCCCATTTGAAGCCAGCGAGACATCCAAGGCGGCAGCGCCGTAAAAACAATCAATAATGGAGTGGGTGTTAAGACAAACAGAGAGCAGCTGAAACACATATGTGGATGACATTAAAAGAGATAACAATGGCTAGAGTTTATTAAAAAAAAAAAAAAAGAAATCTTTTTTCCACCCCTACATCAAAGCAGAAAAGTTTACAGCCCCTTTCCAGTGTAGTTTACGGACCATTAAAGGTGCGTGAGTAAATAACGGCTTTCTATTTGATTTCATTACTGTAATTATACTTTTCAAGCCCAAGTGTCAAGGCCCCGTCAAATGTCAGACCCCGAGTCGTCCTCCGTGTCGCCCCGTCACCGAGCAAGTTGAAGCCCAGGTTTAATGTCACGCCGCTGTGAGCACAAACACAGTAATTGAGAGGTGAACTGAGTGACAGGGATGAGCACCCAGCCAAGAAAATGCTGAGCAGTAGCCTGATGAAAAACCACGAGCGCTGGTCGCATCGCTCGGGCCCGGCCAATAAAGGCCATTGTACGAGAAAAAGGGAAAGGCAGGCACCGCGCCGCGCACACATACACACGCCGAGGCATTATCCACAATAGTGCACACAACCTATGCGATGAAGCCAGAGTAATTCGGCTGCACACTTCAAAGAGATGGGCTGAAAGCTTTTTGTTAGATTTCAATCCTGCAGTACATAAGGCCAAAAACACATTTCAATGGAGAAAATCACAAGTGTGACAGAGCTTTGACCCCGCAGATGAGTGTGAAGTGCATTCCAAAGTTTGGGGTTTCTCTGACAGTGGCCTGGGGAATACGGAGTTTGAGCCCTGTGAATTTATCACTTCTTTTTGACCCGTACCATAAAGTCAGGCGCATTCCTCCGCGTTCAACCTATGCCACGACTTATCTTTTGAAACGTCTTAGCAGCCTAACCTCAACGTAACGTAGCGCCGCGTGGAAACGTCCGCCATCGCCTGTGCGATCATGTTTGTACGCGCAAGGCTCATCGTTACAATTTGACATGCAAAGAAGTTACGCTGTGCTACGTGACACGCTTTCTCAGCACTGCCAAGATATTTGTAAATAATTAAACCAGATTGAATCACCGCTGTAGCTTATTTTTGTATCTGCAGATGTTAACATGAAAAGTAGCACTATTTCATCATTAACATCGCATCCCCTTCCAGATCGAACGCTGCGATGAACATCACTCAGAATTTCACTCAATATTCACTCACAAGTAATGTAAGCCATGTCCATCTTGATGGAATTTAATCAGGACAGATTATACTGTGAAACAAGGATTTTTAGATATTGCATAAAACTAGGAGGGCCTTGACAGGCAGTCATTTCAATATCCTCCTGTGTTTACGTGCCTGGCAAAGCTTTGCTCGGGGGGAAAAAAAAAGGGGGGGAAGAAACGTGGACATCCGTTTGTATTATTGATATTAAAGTATTTTTTTCCACACTCACTTCATCAACCGTCACAAAAAGGATCTCTGTCTCACCGCTTGTGCCTCGGTTTACTCAGATTTACGGATCAATTTCAGATTTAATAATAGAATGTTCATTACTTATTGTTCCATGGCAGCTGCAAATAAAGACTGCTATTGAGTGCTACACGCGGCCGCGTGCAGGGGAAACGCCGCAAAAGAAATACAAAGCTCACCATCATCTTCTCAAAGAGGTCGATGATCTCTTTTTCGGAGAGGTTCATGGAGCGGTCATCAAAAAGCGGCTGGGGAACAGGCAGCTCGGCCTGGGTAGAGAGGGGATCTGTTGGGTGCTGTATAAGCGGCTTCTCCTTCTTCATCCCCACCTTCCTGAAACTGGTGATTCGATCACGCTGAAAGAAAACAGAGTGCATGTGATATTAAATATCTGCTCGGCCAGAGGTCCTGTTGAGGCCACATCAATCATAGGGATGACCACTTTTAATTACAGCTGATTCTCAACTGAAGTAAAACCCCATAAATTATATTCGATTGGGAGTAGATTGGTTTTCACCCCGAGACCCCGCGAGTCATTCAGGGGAACTTCAAAGTCAGTTGCAGATGGATGAACAACATTGATGCTCCAGGTCTGCTGGGATGGCTAACCATACCCAACCCATGCACAACTGACCACACGCGTGTGGACACGGCAAGGTCCAACCACTAGATGACAGTGCAAGCATCTCATCAAGCCTCGGGGTAGTGAAATCACACCAAGTTATATTAACAATAATATAGTCATACAGGTGAGGCATGGCCATCACTAAAACCCAAAAAGGAAAAACTACAGTATATTTGTTTAACTCATATTTCATGTTAATTTGTGGAGATAAAAAAAGGAGCTCTAGCTCTCGTCTCCCAATAACAGCGTTTCACAGCTGGCCTACACACAAAGCTTCTCAGGACTCCACTTGTGTCCTGGTTTGTGTCTTTGTCACTAGAATAGTTCTATCATACATTAACAACTTCATCTTGCCGTTATAACAACAGGAGCGCTCAGTTCAGTTTCCTTATATTCATCAGTTCACACCATATGATGCAGTATAGTCGAAATTAGTGGGAAAGCAAAAAAGTGCAAGAACCGCATGCAACTAGATAATATTAGTAATATTTAGTCAAACTGGATCAGGAAAACATGCTAGATGAATGAAACACATATAAGTGAAAAGAAAGGACAAACATGATGATGGCATGTCACTACTGCCAGTTTGGTGAAATAGAAGTGGATGGCTCAAACATAGTGTAGGTTATAAAACATGGTTGCTTTAGTAGATGATGTCAAACGTTGACATTATATTTTACAACCTAAAATGAATGCAACACTATATGAGCTTGTAAGCGCAAGGTCAGGCTATTTGTTAACTGGGTTTTTAAAAAGCCCCGAGCAGATCGTCACATCAAGCTCCACAGATAATTGCAGACTAAATGATTTATGTTCTCGCTGTTATGGGCTTACTTTTGTACATAATGAAAACTTAAGGCTTACAGACTTTGGTGGTGCTGAGTAATGGCACAATGAACAATCATGTTTTCTTTACAAAGCATTGTGGGGGATGCGACCACACCAATGTAATCTTAGTGTTTTCCATTTTAAAAGGTTATATCTTATACCAAAACTGAATTCATCGCTTTTTTTTTATTTATTTTTTTCTTTGTTAAATTCATTCAACTCCCCTTGAGCACATCTGAGCCACCCACATATTTTAGTTTCATGCAGCCATGACAAAACAGGGGATGATGCAAAAACAAAACTAGCCACACCAAAATAAAACCGGACACCTTACCATATCATCAGCCAATGTTTTTATGTGTATGTTCTGTTGGAGGGAGGGCAAAGTGTGAAAAACAACATCCAACGGAACATGACAACACCCACAAAGTGCACAGTATGTATCCCATCTAAATGCGTTCACATTTACAGTCTCCTCTGGTTACTGGCTCATTCATCACTCAGAAGCCAAATTAAATTTCCATTAACAGCTTCACAACATTAGTGGTGACAAAAGATGTGCATCTGTAGTCGTACGGCGAACCACAACTATAATTCACTTTTTTTTCCCCAGTGAGAATAAGAGCATATTCCAGAGACCGTACCTGTGTAGGATGGGACAATACTTGATGTACACCATATGTATAAAAGAAAAAAAAAAAAAAGCACCAAGTGCGTGTTCAAGAGTGGACAACCCAAGCACACACACTTGGAAGACACATACAACACTTTTTGTATAAAAAAAAATATTAATGAAATGCACCATAAAAGCACCTGTAGTCCCACAGCAAACAAACATAGACAGACACACACCTGTTAATACCCAGTGAAAAAATGGGACTTAGTTTTGTGGATGCTATAAATGTAACACTTCTACAAGGCAAAAGCCTGGCACAGTTGAACACCCAAAGGTTTTTGTAATAATGTGCGTTCTAAAGAGCATCTCTGGAAGTGACAGTTTCCCAACCAAATCATTGTTGTTCCCCTTGATTAAATATTCTCCCCAAAAGAGACTTTTCATGTCTATTTGTTGTATTTGTTTGCAAACCAAGATTCTTTTTCTTTTTGTTGCCTTCTCATAAAATGCCACACATCGCGTGAAAGCCCAACTTCGCCGTACGACTACAGATGCTCATCTTCATCTCAGACACAATAAGACTTGGCCACAGCCAAAGGCTTGTGGCTCTGTGAGGGACAGTCATTTGAAACACCCCTCAAATGGGAGGCCGTAGTCGCACTGCCATATGCCGTGGCACGAGGCTATAAGTGCTAATGAGCGGGGCCGTGTGGGGTGGTGATGGCCATAAAGCCTGCCTCCAGCCGCGGGATTTCTCCACTATTATAATCAGGAACATATTAATGCTGGGGCCAGCAAGCCGATTGGCTCTAACCTGTGCCTCCCGCTGTGCTTCTTTATCAGCCGTCGCTCAGGGCAACTCCGAGCAGACATTCAAAGTGCCCTCTCTGTCACTAGTCTGGTCCGCAACCACCGATCAACAGTTGGGAGATAAAGCTCCGACCCGCAGAAACCAGGGATTCGGGTCTCCATGTGTCAACTTGTGCTGTCCAATCACAGCACGTGTTATTTTCATCAGACGTTATGCATTAAGGGTGCTGTCTAGGAGGAGCAGGTGGTTGTTTCATCAACACAGTGGCGTCGCTTCCTGCAACAACGGCAAAGCTAAGCATTTGACCTAAGCAACAACTTTTTTTTCCCCATTTTCATCCGAGATCGTATGTGTCATTAAGCCCAGCATTCCCAAGTCTAAAACGGCGTGAAACAATAGCTAATTTTCAAATGGAGTACTTAAACATTTTCTAATCAATTTAACAACAATCAAACCACTGTTTGGTTAATTGCCTTGACTGGAGGGCCTTTCCTTGCCCATTATCTTGGCAACATCGCAACAATGCAATTTAACATCTAACAATTAAGCTTGCATGTCCTCTGGGCTTCTCCCGCTTATTAAAGTAAACTTTTTCATCACAATAAATGTTTATTACCAGACACATATTCCTCTAAATAATCAAATTAGCTCTGGGTCCCTCCTTAATCAAATATGATTATGACTCCATGCAGATCCTTAAAAATGAAAACACAAAGCAATATTTCAAGACTTGAGAGTCAGTTTGGGGACACAAAAACGAGCCAGCATGCATATTTCAGCCAATAACTTTTAAAATTAATATCAGGGTACAATTACATTAACTCGTGTAGAGACATTCCCTTCCATTGCTCTTAGTTTTATTGCAAAAAGCCACCAGGTGGCACATGAAATAGATTTTCATTGAAGATGGACAGCAACTTTTTCCTCCTTTTTTTTTTTTTTTTTTTACAAACTGGCTACCAGTGCACAGCTTTGTAAATAGCAATGTTTGCAATACTCAACCAATTTAACTAGACCATCTGTATGATGTCAGTTTAACTCACTCACTGGAACTATCACTATAAAATCGATAGCCACGATGCCTCTGTAAAAGGGGTTTAAACGGAAATGAGCGCTTTAATTAGTTCTAATAATACCAGAGGATTACAGGAGTCTGCCATTGTTGGCAGTGAAGTCGGCAATGCAACGTGCCGCTGACAGCTCTTGGCAACTTCATGAAACTACCTTCTCTACTACTCGGTTCAGCAACAGGCTTTAAGGGGTTAACTTTGAGCACGACAAAGAAACACAACCAATTACAGAGAGAGGAGCTCTAATGGGCCTCAAACACTGGCAACTCCACCCAACTATCTCAGCAGTCAAGCTTGGTTTTTAAAAGCGGTAAATCTGTATTCTCACGGGCGGTCCCGCTTTTAAGGCTGCTTAAGAAAGCTACGACTAGGAGAGCCATATGACTTTACGTTCAACTACAAAATTATTCAAACGAAAATGGAGAATTCAGGGCCAACACCTACGGAAAAGTATCATTTTAGTTGCATTATTATCAATTACATCCTGCACATAGTCAATCAAGCAGGACAAGCATGTGACTTTAAAAAAGGCGTCGTGGATTTGAATTCCTGTCCTTGTGAGTGATAAAGGACAAAACATGGGAGATTTCTCTCATCAACTTTAACTATTACTACAAGCAGGACATTAAAAACCTGTAAGTAAGGGATCAAAATGTGATGGCATCAAACCCTTATGTGCCAACCAACCTGTACGACTGACAGGCCCGCAGGCCATAGCACTACTTTCTTTTGGCTACATTAGAGACTCGTGTTTGCTTGTCATAGCGATCAACTTCAAAGTGACATTATTTATCTTTGTATAATGCGATCAGATACAGCATTGCCAATACCACGTTCAATGTTGGGGAAATGGCATCAGGCAGCAACAAATACCATCTGAGTAAGTGAATTAGACATAGTCTGAACAAATCAATTTTACATTTTCTGAATTAATCTTATCGCAACGTCTTCTCAATGGCTGCCTTTGTACACTCAAAGAGGTAGTGCACGGCACAGCTTCCACTTTTGCCAAAGCATGAACGTAACATTCATCCGTCTGGATAAAATCTGTCCAATTTATCTTTTGAGTTTGCACTGCGGGTACACGCTTTTTAAGCTGAGCAAATAAGTGAATAAAGAAGGCCACACGACAAGCTCATATCCGTTCACACCTGGCATTTCATGCGCATAATATCCAAACTATATTTGGTGAATGTGTATCCACTTAGAATATCCACCTTTACTATCAAAACTGACTCCAGTAAACCCATCAAATTAAAAAGATCCTTCTCCTGGTGTTTTCCCCTGCAATATGCAGATGATTCTTTCCGAAACATTTAAATGACAGTGAACATCTGGTTACATTTGCACTACAGCCCTGAGTCTCATCTTTATTCAAACACTGGTTGCCGTTTTCATCTTGCCAGCCCCGTGGCCTGTTCCAAAAAGCTTCACTGGGTTGTCTGAATAACTTAGCGAAAAGAGACAATTAAAGTAAACCCGTCTCCCAGAGTGGGATACTGCTCACTTAACAACAAAATCATACCAATACCTTTCCTCGAGGTTTTCTTACCCCGCCAGATTTCGGAGGGCATATCAATCCATTATAATCATTTATATAGTAAGTATATCATCCATTTTCTTCCCAAATGAGTTGGGCCAATTTTGCTTAAACTGAGACTAAAGGTATTCTCTTTAAAACAAATGTGTCTGTGGGTTCGTTTTCACAAATGGGAGTACAAGTGAGACGGTAGTCAGAGCCAAAAAGCAAAAACAAATGGCAAGTGAACGCACAAGGTGACGCAAGGACACTCGGCCCCTTATCGGAGCAGAAAAGAAACGAGCATTCACATGCCACGCACCATACCGGTGTATTTGTCTTCTGTGCAAACTGGATTGAGAACCTAAACAAACACTTTAAGTCTCGACAGATGCAACGTCCCTCTTGTCGGTTCACACAATCTTGAATTGGAGTTACTTCCAAATTCCAAAACAAATTCCAATAACTGAACTACTAATTAAATTGAAAAGAAAAAAGGAGAGCAGATTAAAGAGCCCTTAAATGGGCAGGAGAGCTGGTCGTATTATTTCAGGGGAAGTGCTGGCACTGTTTTGACTTTCCTAAAACAGCCTCTATTGAAAAAGGAAAGCACACAGATGAAGGACAATGGCTCTGCGAGGTATGGCCCGAGCATGTGACTGCAGACCAGTACGGCGCTGCCCTCAGGTTATCTCCGTGTCTGTAGGAAGCAAATGTCTAGTACTGGACCCTCCAGGGTAGGCCTGATGTGTGGCTGATACGAATGTTTGATCTTAAAGGAGAGGACTGTCAGTGTGTTTAGACATGATATTACATTTGTCTTTTACAGACAGCCATACTGAAAGGCATACATTGCACCAAATGATGACTTCCAACTGTGGGAACTAGCACAATAATAATTTAGGTGTATTTAATTTGGACTAGTTTCCCGCTCAATACATGCAGTGATTACATCTGCTCAACCCCTTGTTTTTCCCGAAATAAATAAACCTGTGACCTTGTTGTTAGGTGTTGACGGTTCGATAGCTGCCGGCTCACGATGCTGTATAAAACTAGAATGCTTTCTGTGTTAAATGTCTAAAGAATAATCCATTTACAATGCCTGCAACATATGCAGTTGTATTTGCCCATCACATGCAGCAGCTGTGTGATATTCAACAATACCGCAGAGATACAATAGAGCTTCATAAAATGTGATGACTCACGATATCCCTGTATAATGCATTTTTCGCGATACATCAATCAGGCAGGGCATCAAGCCTCTCAGCCAGTAATCATTCGGCATTGACCTATTTATAGCGCGTGCCATATTATATGCAGAGCGCCTTCAACAAACAGTTTAAAATTGTTTAAATGTTCAGTTCGTACATTTAAATATCCTAATGTCATGACGTTGTACACTGTTAGAAGAACTTACATAGGTACACATTCAGCCACATTAGCCTAACTTTCACATGCTGACTCTCTAATTTGCAAATTGTGTCACTGATTTAAAAAAAACATGACAGTTAAAATCCCCATCAAAGCCAGATTTCTTACTTATATTGACAAATGGTAAATACATCAGTCTCAAAAGCAAGCAATATAAATCAAGTAACATAGCAGGCCCATAACAACCCCCAGTCCTACATGGGACTGCAGCTGCTCAGTCAAATCAGAAACAAAGCCTACCCCTGACCAATCACCAAACTACTGTCTCGGAACAAATTTGAATGGTTTCATGTAGTGTTACGTTAAGTCTTAAATGCACTGATGCTCTTCTTATGTCTCAAGGGGTCCTCTTTAATGTATAGCTGAGAAATAAATGTTGCCATTTTCTAGTGTAAATCTATTTAGGCACACAAGGGCTCATCTCGGCGAGCAACACGGAGCAGTAACACTGTTCTTTTCTTCCAGTGTGTGACTTAAGCATTCTTTGCCGCTTCCTCTCTCCCAACTTCCTGAATGCCATTATTAATATGCTCACATGTGGTCTGTTTCCGGCCGTTTCTCACACGTCTGCCTAACGCAGTCCCAGTTACAGTCACTCAATAACACACTGTTAATGTGTATGTCGGGGTGGGGTTATGAACAGGAGATGAGCCATACAAGACAGCCTCAAGTGTGTGTCAAGCTGACAAGTTGAATTAACTGGGTGCCAACATGACCCCAAATGATCCTGGAGGCTCCCGAACAAGATCATGTGTCAAAGTGTCAAAAGCTTCAAATGCCAAACCTTCCAACATCAGTGGCCAAGTGAGACATTAAATATGCTGTTAATGTTAATGTAAATTGGATCTGAAATGTCCAGCTGTCGTTCAAGAATGTCCTCTTTAATTCAGAGGAAAAACTGCCTTGTGGTGATCAAAATTTACGAGGATTTTTTTATTTATATTTGAAAAGGCCAAGATTAAGTTAACAGTTAAGGATTTGACCCACTGAAACAACGGATGTGCAAAATGTACAGCATCAGCACTCTGTGGGGGCATTATGCCAAGTAGCTCTTACGTGTCCAGGGTCTCACATTTAAGACACCACTGCTTGAGAAAAGTGAAGTGTGAAGTTTTTCATACACCCAGGCGACAAATTAATATGATCAGGTAGACATTGGCTAGCTTGGATTTCGAAATACAAATGCAACACATAGACAGTTCAACAATACAGCAGTTACTGGCCTGCAGGACTTGTCCTGTAAGGTAATCCCAGGGGAGCGGCACAAAGTTGTGTGGCATCTTTCATGTTGTTGGTAATATTGCTATGAGTCACGCAGGCCAGCTGGTACCTTTTTTTTTGCCATATTCATTTGTTTGCCTTGTTGCCAGAGTATTTCACCAATTGGCTGCACCTGGCTCTGCCACTGTAGCACAGGTAAGCTGCACGTTACCCTGACCTCACCAAATAGGGAGACACACACAAGCACATGCAAACACACGCAAACACGCGCACGCACACCAATCTATGTCCTCACAAGGACACACAGCACATGACCAGAGCGCCCCCTCCCCCCAAAAAACGAAATCTACAATCAGTTAATCATCTTCCGCCCACCATTTTCACTTCCTTGATTTTTTTTTATCTACCTTTATGTACTGCTATGTGACCACTTTTTGCCTCTGCCCTACATAATAACGTGCATGTATGTTTTGTTTTTTGTTGTTCATGACAACAGTTAATCAAGTCAGATTATTCCTTTTTTTTATGTGTTCATACCCATTTTCTCACTATACTTGGGGTTTTGTTTTCTTAAGTGAGTGTGTTCAGTTTTTAAAAACATATTGGAGATGGTTCCGCTCCTAATTTCACAAAGGTCTGCAAAAAGACTAAATAGTTTTCATTTCGTAATCAGAAATGGATTTTTTTCAGTACTTTTAACTTCCACCACATCGTACATATCAAACAAAGTTGCTCCTTTTTGACCAGCATGGGCCAAACATGTTTAAACCACTAAGGAACTACATTAAATATCAATTGTTATGGTGAAATGGCACCGCAATAGAGACTAGACACTCGTCCCAATTATGTTGTTACTATTTGCCAACTAGTCTCCGATTGAGTTCGAAGGGGACAAACAAATGACCTTTAAGATACAGATCCCCTTCAATCCTTTTGTTACACATAATAGAAGACAAAGCAGACAGGTACATCCTGTAATAACCAAACACAAAAACACAGTCCACTACACTACACTGTTTAACTGAAATCAATGGAAGTCATATAGACACATAACTGTTTTCTATATTGCAAGTAAGAAATAAGCTACTTCCAAGTCAAATTGTATTTATTTATACAGCCCGAAATAAGAACTCACAATAAACCGTCCATGATGTAAAGTCACATCTTCTATGAATACATCGGAGTGACTTTCTCCTCAAACTGCCCTACACTGTATGAGGTAATTTTTTTTTACTCTGGTATGCAGTGGCGTAATATTTCTGCCTCTCTGTCAAGCCTGTTCCCTGGAATTCCTTTAAGAAGACATCATCATCCAGTTGAAATTGATGCCATGTCGGTAAAACCTTCAAGAAAAGGACATCATCACAAAGTCAGTTTTGAATTTGCCCTGACCCCGAACACTGTGGTGTTTTTCTAATGTTGTTTACTGCGTTGCCTATCTACATCCTGGGCCCAAAGCCCTAAATGGTGTCGCTGTGATGTAATCCTGCCCATTGACTTGTTGAACAAACACACAGCTTTTAGTGTTTCTCCACCACAGACTGATTTCACTTAGCCGGAGACCAAACTAGTACCAGTGACTGCCGCCTTGCCTTTGAGCCATGCAAATGTTACTGTTCTCTTTAGCAGCTCTGGATCACATCTACAGAAACTACACTGCACGGCAGGAATGTAACCCTTTAGACCCAAATAGGGTAAACAGACCAAGGTAAAGTAATTCTCCCCAGGCCGTCAGTATGAGATGACACAATCATCTCATAGGCTCTGCCATAAATCTGGAAACATACATTTACCTTTTTTTTTTTTTAAACATCCTTAATTGCACTCTCCCGGTTGGGAATAAGCAAATACATGCAAGTTTATTTCAGCTTATTCAAATATCCAAACTTTCACTATCCATTGGGGCAGCCACAAAAGTAGGGGTAAACAAGAGAATCCAGATCATTGCTCCACCAATGGGGATGAATAATGGTTTCCTCCCCTCAAACTTAGAGCTGGGTCGAGATTGCTGCAACAGCCAGAGTTCAGACTTCCTTTGCTTGGAGGTATGAGAAACAGGGGACGTGCCTGGCTCCGAGTCCACTTGGCGGAATTAAAAAGAAGCCATCTTGAGGCGACTTCTAACTACTGATTTACTGAATGCTGGTGTTATCTGGACAACCCTTGCAAAAAAAAGTTTAACTCGGTAGGCTGGCTAATCAAGAGTTGCAGGCTGTCATTAGGATTGCTCAGGACAACACCCTTCTATAGCTCTGGGAGTGCATGGTATTTCACTCCACTCTGGGAGTTCCTGCCTGAAAGTTATTATGGTCCCACTTTCCCTTACCTTACACTTGCAGTAAACAACAAGTGATTGCAACTTTAAGACTGATCTTATAGTCTGGGACAGAGCGGCGGCGTCCACGCGTCCATTTTAAACCAGAGCAACAACAAACACCACATATTGTAAGTAAATAACTGATTGTGTGATAAGATTGTTCGTGGTCAACCTCATGTTTGCAGTAAATCCAATTTGGCTGAGTCTTTTTCTCCAGAAAGTAGACCTATATTGGTCCTTTTTAGTGTTTTTGCTGGGTAGATGCGACTCTGGTTTGATTCGACCAAAGACACCGATAGGCAAACATCCCAAGTGAAAGGCACAATAAATAGAACGCTGCTAATTGTTCATTTTTGACGCACGTCATCCAGCGAAATCAACGGCGGCCAAGTTTTCCACGTACATGGAAAAATATAAACCCAAATCAACAGCAGCCAAACTTTTATGCCTTTGATCGTTGGAAAGTTTCTCTCAAGCCCTGGTTTCTACTGCTTCACATGGTATGCAGACGGGAAAGTATTCGGCGGGACAGTTGACAAAACTGGAATAAAGGAATGACTTATAATGATGTGAGCGCAGCAATGATGCAGACTCAGGGATAACCGCGTGCACTATTCCAGAAAAAAAACAAAGGTGTTATCAAATAGACACTGTCCTCCAGACTATTTAATGCCATGTGCTGATCATAATGTTCAAGCTGAGTATGGTTAAGTTGTATCAGTCTAACAAAGGCTGAGTTTGATCAATCACAAAGTCCAACTGTCACAACAAGATCGCTCATCAAATAACTTTTAGGAAATCGACGGGGGTATTGACGTGGATAATCACATGATGCACTGAGTGCTTTGAAAAGTAATGCACTCAGTGAAACAGTATCTCTTTTTTTTTCCCCCTAACTCTTACAGCTATTAGCTGCTCTGTGTGGGGCTACATTAAATAGTAATAACAACACATCAATAACCTCATCCTGCACTGACCAGAGATGTTCTATCACAACTCAAGGTTTACCAACTGGAGTTGGTGTGATTACAAATATTAATGATAAGGTTTGTGAGAAAACCAGAGTGCTCATTGCAGGCCCAATAACGCACGTTTAACACATAGTAAAAATGAAGACATGTGAAACCTTCTCGACTGTGGAGCAGAGCAACTTTGTCACTGTGGGTCGAGAGTGAGATAAACCCCTGATTGTGAGGACGTGAGAGTTGACTGCACAGTGCGGACACAGTCCAGGTACCTACCAGCTTCTTGTTTTTACCCTCATCCTCGTTGGACTTCTTTTTGGGGTGTTTATTGGGGTCCTCCCCACCGCTGGCTTGATCCATCTTGGCTTTTGGGTCCGCTCTCCTCCCAAAAGACTTGGTCAGACCTCCTCCTCAAAAGTTGGCAAACTCCACCGGCACACGTTTAACATACACGTAAACTGCAAACCATCCAGGTTAGTTCTTCTCAAAATCCATTCCGTGTAAAAGAAAAAGAAAGAAAACGATTCTTGCACGAGTATGAATTGAAGTTGCTCCGTGTGTTTCCAGCTAGTATCCAGCAGTCGGGGAGGCTGCTCGGGGCGGGGAAGAGGTGTGGTAGGATATGGTGTCCGTCCTGAGGTGGTCTCACTCGGCTCAGCACTGGGCGGTGGGACGCTTCCTGAAATAAACACGACAGCAAACGTTTAGTAAACAATGACTCGTTGTCTAAATATCGACTCGGTGGAATACGCTTGGCGTTTTGCCTCAACACACGTGTTTTTAGCCGCGTTCAGTGCGCAGGGAGCGGACACATTCCTAGCAGCCAGCGCAATGTGAAGGGTAAAACAGATGTAAACAAACGTGTCAGACGGAGATGCAGACAGCTCGATAAAACATGTACTCCCTGTGTGTTTGAATTGATAAACACCACGCCAGTCCCGCGTTAGGAGGAAACAGGCTGAAGTGATCCAGGGAGCAAACTCACAGCCGTGTAACTTAGCAATAACGTAATAGTTGCCGACAAAAACAGCTGGCGCCCACCGGCAAGCTTACAGTTTCCTGTGTGCACCGCCAAAGCCGTCGTATACCCGGCGAAAAAAAGGTGAATGGTGCACAATAACAAACAATTCTTCTAATTGTGGGAAATGACCGTTGTTCTCTGTGTTCTCTTGGAATACTTTGTAGTGCTATGTACTCTGCCCGGCTGGCGTGAACGGAGCGTTGCCAAGCAAATACTGTCGCTTTAAAGGACAGAAGAATGCACAACAAAGGACACTTCTACGAAACAGAATAAACAATAAATAACATCTCAAAGAAAACTCACGAAATCACATCCAGGGCTCGCCTTCGCAACCAAACCTGAATGCCAGGCCCACGGTGGGTCCGCCCGGCTAGTTTCTGATTGGCCCGTGTGTAGCGGAAAGACCGACGGCGCCAACCGCCATTGGTGGAATTGGCTGACTGTCACAAGGTCGGCGCGGCGTCGAGGGGGAGGAGACTGTGATGACGTAGGGGTCCGTCTGATTTCACGCTAAACGGATGGGATTCAACCACATAAAAGAATGGATGGAGTAAATGATGACGGGCTGGCCGCGGGTTGGAGACAAAGAGAGAGAGAGAGGGGGAGAGAGAGAGGGAAAGATAGAGAGAGGTCTGTGTATGGTGTGTGTTTGTATTAGGCATACGTTTCACATACACATCTAGATGTTAAGAATGAATAACCTTATCACCCGATCACCTAAAGAAATTGTTTTGTATGAAATAAACAGATCAGAATTAATTGTTTTTGTGTGTGTGTGTTGAATAAGCCAGGCCAGTTGTTTCCAAGATGATAAAATCAAACCAGACTGTTTCAATTAATGTAGTATGATGTAGTTTTAACACTTTGTGTAGATCTTGTGTTACAGTGTACACAGACAAACATGATGCTTCTAAACTGAACACACATGGTAGCATTTAAATTCATAAAGATGGTGGTAGGTAGGCACACCTGTGGTTTTAGAAATAGTTTGTGCATGACAATACACTCGTAAAGGTGTGGCTACTAACTTGCACAGATTTAATTGTGTCTGACAAATCATTTCTAGTCAATACAGTATGTACATTAACAATTGCGCTTTGAGATACAGAATATAATCAGTTGACATAATTCAGCCTGTGTCTAACGCAGCATACATGGAATAATGCTTTTAATAATAATCCCAGTCCTTGGTGTTCTGATCCAGTCAGACCCATTTAAAAGCCTAAATTCTGATAAAACGCGCCACTAAAACGCTCGGCATCCCACCCTCTGTATTGTTGTTTTCTCTGTATCATATTATGTGGGAGTCCAGCTGCTTGATAGAGGATCCAAACATTTAATTAGGTCATTCAGCTTTCCATCTGTCCGTGCTGGACTAATGTCCCCCACTATTTGGTAGAACCATATTGGATCTTTAGCAAGAAACAGCATCACTGCTGCAATTTTGGAATGAGACCATCAGATTGAAATCCCAGTCAGATCACCAATACATGCTTAAGTTGTGGAATATCATTTCCAAGTTATGTAGATATGTTATTTCTAAATTCTTTATTAAACAGGTCAACACAACTTGCAATAACATTTCTTCCATTGCAGTTGATATAATAGTGGTGACCACTGGAGTCAACATCCTTTCACAAGCTCTATACTTAAGTACATGCAGCTGCTCTGGATATAGGACAGGCTATTCCCAAGAGTCATTTGGCCATTTCGAAATGAGTGAAATAGCAGGTACTTTTCGAAGTTTGTTATTTTTCCATTGGAATCAGTGCAGCTTCAATGCTGCACCAGTGACATGTCGCTGAAAAGTGACAATATATGAATATGAATTTAACGCCACATGCACTCAGAAACATACAGTTGGATTCAGAAGAATCTCTGTTGACAGATCGTTTGCACTAAGCGTAACTGGGGACGTTTAAGTGCAGCTATTATTTAAAAGTTGAAATCTCTATTCACATCCTATTCAACACTTGAGCCGTAAGGCCTCTGCTGAATGTCCCAGCATGCTTTGCACTTGTTTGTAGTGCATATTCTCTCCTGGTACGGTATCGCAAGACTTGAAGAGACAAGAGGATGTTGTAGTCAGGGATGATAAAGAGCACTGTGTTTAGGCTGGGTAGATGAAAGAGAAATGGAAATCGTTCAGCATCACTTCTCGTGATGTCACCATGGAGACAAACACAAACATTGGTCCAAGAGGAGCGGGTCACGTCATGCAAAAATACAGAATTAAATCTGCGTGCACGTCCACATCATCGGCCGCAAGGTTTGCAACCCATCAGATGAAGATTCTGTGAACAATGTCCTGAACACATGACATCAGTCATGAGGATCATTGCCTGACCTCTACTTTTCCCCTTTCCTCAGGGCTCTAAGTTTGCCCATACTCAGCCTGACAGTGCATTGTGATGATAATACATCAGGGAGATATAGATATAGGTGGACTGAATGGTTGGATAATAAACAAAAAAAGATAATATTGGTAATAAACGATGTGGAAGAAATGTATCAAATATAACTCAAGTCAAAACTATTGAATAAGCTTCCATATACAGATTTGCAACCTTAAACAGATGCATAAACATTATTGTGAGTGTTTACATACACATCTGTAAATCCATTACCTTGGAGTGGGAGCTACATCACCTCCAAAAGTTCTAAAATTACGAAGGCCGGTGGGCAACAAGTAGTACACGTAGGGCCCCTTTTCCAAACTGCCCCCCCCCCCCCCCACACCCCCCCCCCCCCACACACACACACACACACACATGCACGGCACTCTGTCTGCACACATTAACTGCCATCCCAAACCATATGGCAACAAGGGGAAGTGGGTTGTAAAACTCTCCAACAGTGAGCCTGCATCAAAGCTCTTATAAGGATGTGTGTTTGTCATCGAACAAGCGCCCCGAGTTTTCATGCGTCTACCCAAACAAACCTTTAACCCGTTAAACTAAAACACAATAAAACGCCAAGGCTGTAGGTGACAGAGAGGGACAGCAGGCGACAAATGATGGCGGGAAGTTTCAAAACACAAGCTGCGTTTCCAATGACCCACTTCTGTAGGCCCAGAGTTTACAGCTCCACAGTGAGAAACAGTTAAACCAGTTGGCTACCAGTCTATACGCTCGGAGTCCTGTGCCGTGCTCCAGAGAGGAGAAGTCCAGTAACATCCGTTGTATACACGTTTCAGAGACCGTATGTGAACAAATACACCCGTGACTCCTCTGGTTGTTTATGTGAACACGTGGACAGCAAGTATATCTCACAGATTTTTTTTAAGCTACACTTGCCATCATCACGCTTTGCTTTTTAGAGATTCAGAGATTTGACTCGAGTCGACACCGAACTTTCAAATTACATGGAAATATGTGCAAATAGCGGAAAAAAAGGTGTTTTACTCGTATAGCGGTGGGTGGAGGCGCCAATCTATATTATAGGTCAGTTTTAAAGAGACAGAATAAAAACCGGGCTTGTCAGCACATCCCAGTTGGCAGTATCAAAGTTTTGCCTGGAAAAAAAAATAAGAACTTTTCGAGTCTGTCGTCACCTTTGTTTTATAGAGTTACATTAACTGAAGGATTTTTTTTTCCTGCCTTACTTAAGGGATGTACATTCCCCCTGATGTTTAACATATGGCAACCATCCTGATATCAAACATTTTATGCATGTCCTCAGGCTCGTGGGTGAGTCAGTTACCGAACAAACAACAACAGCACAGCCATCAGTTGGAGCACTAATACTTTAAATAGACTTATGTTAAGTCTGCAGGTCTATTCAGGTACTCTTACCTGAAGCCTAACGGAGCAAAGGAACAAGAAGGAGACGAGTAGAAGTTCATCGTTCACATACGCACTCAGTAACGACGGTTTTAGTTTGACTCCAATTTTTCATGAATTTAAATAGACAAAACATATCCGTGCATTAAACATGTTGTTTAATCAGCATCTCGATGTGCCAGGTGGATGATCAGTAATACAGATTTTAACAAAATAGTGAACATGCATAAAACAAACCTAAGCTAAGCGAGAGAAATAAAGTTTGTGTAATGTGAAAATTGGAATGTGCACAGGCTGGCTGATTGTCAGACTCCAGGATGGGCGACAGGTGTTGGTTTGAGAGATCCTGGTTCCAGAGTCCAAAGTGAACGGGCAGATGGCGGCGCAAACAAAGCTCAGAGTGAGCGGCAGTGCGTGGCAGGCTGAGTCTGGCCTCTCAGGGAAAGCTGGTCAGCCTGAGCACTGACCAAAAGGCGGAGAACAGCACAGCCAATTTACCAAAGGTGTCTGCGATGTGGCGGAGTCATAAACGCCCACGCACACACACATCAAATGAAAAACAAAAGGGAAAAAAAGAACAGGAGGCCTGTGTGATGCTGTCTCCTCCCTCCGTTTGAAGTCTGTAATGTTTGTGATCAATGAAGAATCGTGGGATTGATAGATTCCTAATTAGTGCCTCGTGTTCAGGGCTCATTTCTAACACGACGGCCTCTGCATGTGACTGTCCCCCTTAATCAAGAGAACCACAAGCAGATGTGCCTACTCATCATTTTGTCCTCTATCTCTCCGTACAGGCTTCTACACTACACAGGGCGGACATTCATTGTTGTACAAGTTATGTGATTGAAAATGGCTCCGGTCGTAGATTTCGGGAGTATGGTTCGGAACTCTCCGTAATTATAACTCGCGCAGTGCCCTGAGTTATTGCAAAAACGATCACCTTGCAATTAAAATGCTAATTCAGTCAGGAGTGTAACAAGATATCTGGAATACCAGAGATGACGGCAAACATTTATTAGGAGCAAAATTCAATTCCAAAAATACTTTCATTTCATGCCGGCAAATCAGACTCAATTAAATGTGGCTTGGTCCCAAATGCTGGAGAATTTCCAATTTTCCCCAAACATACAGACAAATACCGACCACAGACATAAACTTTAATAACTTCTCAACTCTACTCATATTTGGCACTTAAGTACTACTGAGGGACAATATCAGCCCTTTACTTTTCTCTACCATGTGCATGTCTGCTGTCATATACACTTTTACTACCCCACCAAACTCACTCCTCATTCAGGTATCTCTTCTGGGAACATTGCACTGGGTTAGTTTTGAATGACCCAAGGCTGCGGGTTATTTCTACTTAAAATATTTGTCTTTCTGTCATGAATAATATGTATCCATAGTGTACTTAGGGGAAGGCTGAATTCATAGACAAATGCCAAATGTGCTGTCAATGATGCTTGCTAGAAAATTCCCTCCAATAATTCACGGTGATCATAATTCCTGGTACCTGGGAGTATGCAAAACCAAATCACCGGGGACATGCCCCTATTTTGACCCCCCTTATGCATATTAACACGCCTCACACACAAGCTCGCTGTCAGGAACATGCATGTCTCGAGTGCCTCGACAAGGTAGTGTTAGTTCCTCTGTCTCATGCTACCAGCTTGCTGGTTGCACGAACGAAAAAGGATTTTTTTTTTCCTGTCAAGATGTGTTTGGCCTGGAGGGTAAATCCTGGCCTAATCCCGAAATAAAGTGCGCACATGTGTAGCGCAGGAATGTCACATTAATCACTCCCCGGGTAAACATAGTTCCTCATTGTGGCTCGGAAAATTGCTTCCCAGTGTGGCGCACACCTCTCTCCGAGGCCCACTGATCTGGCTTTGCTCGGCGGCTCGGAGCTCGGCAGCTTGGCCAAACAGCTGGCCGGGAACCGCTGGGAGATAGCGGCGAGTCTGTCAGCGGCTCCCACAGCGGCGCGCCAGGGTCACGGTTGACATCGAACGACACAATTCTCCAAAATTGAAAGCAAAGGGAGACGCCACATCGGCGTCTGACCTGAACAGTGTACCAATGACAACTAGTTACAACTAATTGCCCATCCCCTGCTCTACGGGGAGAGTGTCATTTGTTGGACCACACGTGGAGTCTAGGGACACCTAGTATCAAGTCTGAGAGGCACATTTTCAAAAAAAAAAAAAAAAAAAAAAAGATTCAAGGTAAGGTTCAAGCAGAGCCGGATTAATGCGTATTCATTTCCAGGCTGTTATAGGCCCTCATTTCGTCTCAAGATGCCCCAAACGTTATACTGAGAAGGAGGTGCAGAAAGGTTACGCTCCCATTTGGAGTTAAGACAGGGGCTGTTCTCAATGGCGAATATTGTTGCTCTATTTTTTCTTTCTTTTTTGAATAGCAATTGTATCAAATTTGACCGGTCACCGAAGAAAAAAATGCAGGGTTTTGCAAGGAAACCCCCTGACCGGCCGTGAAGAGACAGTCCGGAGTTGATGTCGTAAGACAGCATTGTTAGAACGCACAAGGAACGGATTATTTGATGACCGACGCAGTTTTGAGAGAAGGTGGAGCTTAAAAGGGGACTTCTGGTATTTTTCTATGCAATCCTATGGGGATACTGCCAGAGTTTATGAAATGTCTGCTGTGATAACCTCTTTTTTTTTTAAAGGGGGGAAATTGTTGTTCTGGTTCTTGTCTTCTCTTTTTCAGCAATATTACACATGAGATTGAGCTCAGGTTAAAACAATACCAGAATTCCCCTATATGGGTGGCCAGTGGCGGTATGGGAAATGAAGAACGAGGGAGAACAGTAGAAGGGAACAACCAAATAACAACAACAATCTCTCAGAATTCCACTCTATGAAGCTCATACAAGTGACGCACGGTCCCACAGGAGCAAAATCCCAAGGAGCGCTTGGCTTTTCTTCAGGGCATGTCATAGTCACATTGTCCGTTAAATGAAGTTAGTGACGTACAAATACAAGTAATGGTTTTTCTGCTAATGTGTTAATGCATGCCCACTGCATGGTTACTGTCGCACAAAGAGACATCATCTCACTATCTATCACAATTTCACAAGGCCTTTATATATATATATATATATGTATATATATATATATATATGTATATGTGCATTTTCTTTAAATCTCATTATACAGAATCTGCTGAATAGTCCACAACGATTCTCAGGACTATTTTTGGATCTTCGAACAGTGCTACAGTGAACAGCACCTCTGCTTCTGTGTGGCATGGAGCAGCAGAAACTTGGGTTTTTTTTTTTTTACAAAGAAAGAAAGAGGGCAGCTGTGGGACAGGAAACACAAGCAGATTTCCCGGGTGGAAAGCCCTTTTACTCTGTCATGGATTTAGAGAGGGAAAACACAATGGAAGCTGCAAACACACAGCTGAACTCTGCTTTGGAGATCCCCTATAGCCTACGGTAATAATCTGAATAAGTCTTTACATCTGACACACACAACATTTAACTTTATGAACTGAACTCAATTGAAGTGTATAGTATAACAGGAACAGCAACCAGAACATATCTACACCTTTACACCATTTAGAAGATAATGTTTCTAAATTTTGTTCAGATCATATACAGTATTTATCTATCAAGGAAAATCAAGCGATTCAGTCTCACTGACCGAAAAACAGCAATCTCCAGTCCAGACCACGACTACTCCCTTTTCACGCCATCACTGCCAGTTCCCTCCCAGTCTCCACCACACTTCCTTTGTACATACAGTACAATGGGGTCCCAGCCTATCTGCTTGAACCACAGCCGTTTGGTTTTCAACAAACACCAGTGCCCTGGCTATCTGAGTGTATCTGCAGTCATTTACCCCTGCTCCATTTCAATTATACACTGCTGATTGGCTTTACCATAGCACACTGGTGTCCCACAGGGTTTCTCTGGGCAAACAGAGTGCGGTTACAAAACATTTTAACCCCAACTTTCTCAGATGGTTCAATTGTGACATGTGGTAAAGTAAAACTCACTTTGAAATAAAATGTATATAAACATTATGAGTGATAAAGACTTGGAGAGAGAGAGAGAGAGAGAGAGAGAGAGAAAGGGGGGTATTTAAGATTTTGCTGTGACTCCTTAGACGGCGGGTTCAGTTTTCAGTGATCACTGTCTCTAAATCCTGACATCCTTTAATCAGTCAGAAGAACGTGAACATCCTGGGATAATCACGGTTAACAGTCTCCAACAGCAGGCAAGATTTTTGCATTTCCCCTAAGATATCATAAATGACGATAATACTCAGTGTAGAACAAAACACACCAATCTACGCTGTTAACACGAGGAGGCATTTGCGACTACAGCTGAATAAAATAGTTTGTATTATTCCCCCTCCAGGGTGAGACGCAACACACACCTGAATTATTTCAACGTAATTGCAGGTTCAGACTGTCAGCCAAGTAGCGATATCTTATTTTGTTTAATTAGGGCTAATTGCATGGAGCCAACATGCACCGTCACTTGTAATGTTTATTTATCTGGAGGGCGGTATTTTACAAGGAGCAGCAAAGAAAAAATAAATATGATGCAAGTCATGATGATCAGCACCATCTGCTGTTGTCGAAGTGGTGCGATCCATACCAACACACTCCTGGAGGGCGGCAGGCCAGCGGTTAACCAACAGTGACATCTACAGGTGGAATGTGTGAATGCATATCTCTTCATCTCCAAACAGCTTCCTGTGCCTTGTGGGCCGCACCATTAAAAAAAAGGATAATTATGTTGGATACAGTATCTTCTCGCATAATATCTAAAATCCACTTCGAGGGTGGAAAGAGGAATTTAAATCCCCGCCAAACGCCGAAGACCTCCTGCACACGGCACAAAACTGCATTAATTTTGCTGCTGGCTGTGGCCACCCAATTAGTCATGCACCACTGTAATGCGGTCATCAGTGGGAGCTTGAAGGCAAGAAATAACAACATAGATGGTTTCATGAGGCATGGCAGACCAAATGACAACCATTTACCATCAAATTACATCGCTTCGCAAGGTCAACAGCTCTGCGTGGGGAGCTCTGCAAAGCAACATTTCCTCCCACTACTTTGCAATCGCACACACACACACACACACACACACACACACACACACACACACACAAAAGAGTGCAGCCGAGTGCACAGATAGAAATGTAATTTGGTGCAGTCTGTTTAATAGCCACCAGTTCTTGATACGGCCAATAAAAAAAAATGCAGGTAGAAATATTGCCTGTGGAGAGACAGGGAGAGAGAGAAGGGAATGATAAACTAGACCTCATGCGGCCACATTTTTAAATGTAAACAAACGCATCCAAGTGTGACACATTCCCTCCTCTTCCCGAGGTCAACAGCAATACATATTTATTTACAAATATTCGGTATACAGCCAGAGATAACTGAGCATCTGAAAGAGAGACCCAGGATTCCTTTCTCTTTTTTTTTTATTTTATTTTATTTTTTATTTCATTCAACTTTGCTCAGCTCAAGGTTTCCTTCCTTTTTTATCCCCCCCCCCCTCCCCACTAACAAAACACTGTGTCTACCTCACTGCCATTCTCATTCCTCACCCCATATAGCATTTTACTGCTGTGGGGAAGCAAGGGAGAGGTCCTCAGTGTGAAATGGATGTGCAATCACAGCCCTTTTCCTTGAAGGTTATTACCCAACACTTCTTGGCTTCCCTTCACGGCCACCACGGAGCCGACGGGGGGAAAATGACAATGGTCAGGTTTGTCGAGTCAGAGCATTAAGCCACGAGCAGGAGAAATAGCTCTGACACTACAGGCTCCTCAAATCACCACGCTGAGCCACCTAAATGCCACGGCAATAAGCAAAGAGACAGGCCGCATTTTTCATCACAGAAGGGGAGCTCGTTTTGGAGCGGCGCGTCTCGTCTGGCACTTTTCTTGGAACTGCGGATGTGAAGTGTTGTCAAGGAACCGCTTCACGGTGTCGGAACAAAGCTTTCATTAAGGCTTAAATTGAGGGACGGCGCTGCGGCCCCAAAACATCTGGGGAGCCCTTTGGGTCAGGTGAAGCAATGTTGCAAAAGAAATGGGCCAATTCAAAGCTCATTCCACTGATCAAAACATACAGCATAATAGGCAGCTCACACATTTTTTTTCGCATTGGGTTTATTATCCAATTGTTTGTGGTGCACACATCCGGTTCGGGATCATCATTAAATTCATAGGCCTTATTAGTCTAATTTTATCTCCTATTCCTTTTACCCATGGGACTTTTCATCTAATGCCATATTCTAAAAAAAACATGGATATGCTTAAGAGTGCACACCAGAAGGCCCAAATAGGCCCGCCTTTCCAAGTGACGTGCATGTCTTTGAACACATTTAGTTTGGGTACAGCTCAAAGTGCAGCTGCTCATATCCGACTGCCTCCAGAGTCAGTGAATACCGCCGTGTAAGTGAAATTTCAGCGTCATACTCCAGTTATTTTTCGGCGGCATACAGAAAAAGCACAACTCTGACGTCTCGAAATACTCAACCATTTTCCAACCCTCTCAGGTTTGTCTCGCCACCTCATGAATCATTAAATTCCGGAATCAAAGTGATGGAGGCACTGTTTCGAAATGATGAATGTCATCTTGGATCGAATATAACAGCTGACACGTACCGCAAGGGCGGGAAACTGAAGCTCAACGCTGATGGTACCGAGGGGGCACGCCATGATTTTTTTTACTCCAACACACCTTACAAACACCACAGAGCATTTGAAATCTGCACGCCACCTCTTTGTTGAATAATTGATAAAGGTGGGTGGGTGGGTGGGTGGGGGGGGGGGGGTTGAAGCTATAAACACAGATTTATAAAAGCAACAACACACGGTAAAACTTTCCCGGAACGTCAAGAATAGGGTCTGAACTTATTTACAACCAAGCTATGTGCTGTTGGGAGTTTTGTTTCTCCTGTTTGAGCCGCCCTTCTGTCATGGTGGTCGCATGGTTGCTAGGATTTAGAGATTTCCACAATATATATATATTTTTTACTGTTGTACCTCAAAAGACAAATTATATATTTTCTAAATAAAACGAAGAGTATAAAGACAAGAAATAATTGAACTTCTATCAAGAAATGGAACCATAAGTCATAACTGGGCCACTGCCCAAATCATATGTCTCTGGATTTTGCGATAAAAATCTAAAAATGCTTTTTCTCTCACGTACTTGATAAACTTCGCCAGGGTAATAGATTATCGCCAGCGCCATCGTCTGCTGAATCCATCTCCTTGCACTCGTGGACCACTTGGCACTGAGTTATGAAGTCCCAGCAGCTCCCCTTTGATCAGGAAACTTATTATGAGGCATCATGTTTTCATTAAAATGAAGATGACATCTTGATCACACTGTGATTTATTCTGTCTCGTTCAATTTCGCTGGAGAACTCCGGAGGACTGAGTGGGAACCCGCACATATACACCAGAGGGGGAGTGGATGGGGACGTTGTACGAGATAGACAAATCCACTTTGGGGAAAGAATCCATTATAACCCACCTGTCAGCCCTTCAGTTCGCTCTCTATGATTTCACCCACCAACCCATTTACTGAAAAAAAGGATTACATTTTCTGGAACACAATACCCTGGCAATTAATTCAGTGTTTTAATAGCACATGGTGTTCCTGGAATATATTAGTGATTACACCCATCAGTCCTCAACCAAGAGCCACTCGGTCCATCTGTTGTGTCGAACAACACAACATAATAAATGGAGAAATTAAAAATGATAAATAAATAATTTTTTGTTGGTGTATTGCTATGGAGATGTATGCCCCTCTCACAACTAAATGGCACATACGACGCTATCCAGCAACTGGTGAGAAAAAAGGACATGGCTGTGTGTCCACATGTAACAACGTCCACCTGCTAGCACATCTGAAGCTCACTAATGAACAATTTCAGACCTTTATTAGGTCAATACAAGTTGTGGTTTTACTGGAGGAAATGTGCCTGACTGTGTGTGCGTTTCCCTCAAATGTTAAATAAGAATTTGTATGTTCAGTAAATGTAGAATGAAAATATACAGAATTATTTTTGCATTAAGTGATAAAAATGACTCTTAATACAAAATAAAAATAATAAAAAAATCGGTGTAATATTTAATTTCCTGCTTTAACAGGATAATCGAGCGCTGCATATGTCATCACCAGCCTAAAGGTGGGATTTATGCAAATGACAGAAACATAAACAGACCTAACCTTCCGAGGATGTAATTATCCACGTAGTTATTATACATCTTTGTCATGCATGTCCAAATCACACGCACACCCACAATCATCTGTATGTGCAATATAAAATAAACGAAAGAACGTGAAGGCCAGCCTTAAGAAATGTTCTTCCACCACCTATGTTCAGAAGTGTTCACACAACATTTTCAGTCAAGAATGAAAAAATCCCATCAGCACCTTTGTTCTTTGTTTTTCTCAGATTTAAGAGAAAGTGTATTTTTAAGAAAGTGTAGTGGCGCACCATTAAACGCTGTGTAGCCTTGAAAACTCCGGCTGAGCTATGTGTAGAGCTGTTAACATTTGACCCATGGAAATGATTGCTGCATGAGGACGTATTTGTTTTTGCAACACAGAGCTGTTGAGTGCCAAGTTTGTCAAATGGCTTGTGGCTTAAAGAAGGACACCTAATATCTGGCATTCACTTGATCTTGCGACATGATTTTCTCAGGCCCTTAAAAACATCATTTGTGAAGGGAGGAGAGACAGGGCCCTTATTTCTTGTAGCACATTGCCACCTTGTGGCCAATCTATGTCACGGCTCAAACGCCACAATCCAGGAACCCCACTGTTACTAGATTGTTCAGTAACAGGAGGTAAAAACAATAAACGTGTTTCCCACGTGGGGCTGACTATTTTTATGGAGCTACGAACACGTCAAAAGGGCCACTTCAATACTATACTCGTGGAAGTCAGTCCGGCAGATGGAGAAATGAGCCCCCGATGAGTCGAATGAAAAGCGATTTGAGTGGCATCAAGGGGAACTACAGAGACTAGAAGCTTATGCAGAGATTGTTATTGTTTTAATCTGTATCTTGTGAGTCCACTGTTTTCAGGGGAAGTGCAATAATATAAACTGAGTGAATAAATGCGTGTTTATAGGACACACGTCCACCAACATCCCCCTAATGTAAGGATAGGTAAAGGATGAGCAGGCACAGAAAATATATGGATGGACCTCTGACCCGTCTAAGTGTCTCTAATGTGGCAAGATTTGAGGACTTTTTCCTCGGTTTACTAATAGGCACATTAATGGCCACTTTCACCCCAGCTTCAAACTCAGATTTAACTTTAATCGAGCGCTCACGTTTAACCATGCAAGGAATCCACTGGACAGAGCTCGCATGCTTGGCAAAGAGCAGAGACATAAGAGGACTCAAACGTATACAGTCAATTTGAACGGATTATGATGAGTTGTTATTTATTTTTTTTTGTTTTTTTAAAGCATCTGATATTCTTTCTGGAATTTATGGAGCGGGACGCAAATCCCCTTGTCGCACTTAGCAACATGCCGACAGAGAGCGAGGCCAATGCTAATCTAAAATGGTGTTGTTCCCCTGTAACGTTGAGCCTTGTGCGTAATGGGTTGGAAAATCATCAGAGGGTAAACAGTGGCAGTTGGTACACAGTCCTTAAGGGGGCTGACAAATATGACTAATTAACCCACTGAACTGACCCATGACCCACTCAACTGCCGGACTCCAAAGGGGGTAGACCGATCAAAATGCTACCAGGCTCTCCGGCGCCCGCTCAGTCGTGGCAGAGTCACACACAAGACGAAGCAATTAGAGCCAATAAAGATTTGTTTGTGGAATTTCTGTCACTATTTTCCCTGTGAATTTTGTTGGTGCTGCTCTTTTGCATGGCGGGTTGGTTATTCAATCAAAATAGGCAGACAAAGACAGGGTCAAATGTGCTTATATATATATATATATATATTTTTTTTTTCATTATTAATATGTGTCTGGGAAGGGATGGGAAAAGACAGGTCGCTGCTCCACGCTCAGGGAAGAAAAAGTGGATTCGACAATATCACGCGACAAAAAAGTAATTTTAAATCAAAAGGATATAAAGGAAAGGTCCACTGTCTGCTGATGACAAGCCTGTCAGGTGAAGAACTGTCACGGAAATGTCCACCTTTATATTTCGGTACAAAGCAGGACTATGTGAAGAAATGCAGTTTTGAGCTCATTATTGCTATAATATAAGTCCTATTTAGCATAAATACACAGTGTAACAAGTACAGTGGGATGACCTTTTTCAAACTAAAATTACCTGACAGTGTATAGCGTGAAGCTCCAGCAGTGGCCTTGTAAAGCTGCAAAGCTACTGACTGTAATACAGTGTGACAAGCCACTGCCACCCAGCGGAGGTAGTGCTGAGAACACAACATACAATTATGGCTGGCTGAAATGTTGAACTAATGATTCAAATGGCAGCGCTTCCATCTCCTTTAGCATACATAATAATTCATTCAAAGATTATGGTGTAATCATATTTTGAAAAAGCTCAGTGGTCGTGTATCTAAAAGCTGAAAATAACACAGCACAATGATATGAAACGCTGGTTCCCTAACTGACAAACAAAAAAAAAATTGGTATGATATTAATATTATGTTACCGGTACTATATTTAAATTACGACACTGAAAGGCATGATGCACATTGCTTTTCCCCTTTTCTTTTTAAAAATTGTATTTTTCCTATTCACCACTTGGAGGCAGAAAAAGTCTATAAATGTCTGAACCAAGCATTGGTGTTAGAATGAAACGATACAATCTCACAAAAAGGCATGTGGATGAGGAAAGTAAGATTTTCTAAATTAGGAACTTAGAGTTATAAATAAGGGGGCTGACGGGTCTCTTTTATTGTTTATTCGTTTTATTATTCATAAGACATAGAATGAGTATTGTTGAAGTACCTATTTTATTCCAATGAAGATTTCACTGTCAAACTCAATTTATAACTCAGACATCAAGTTAAAAAAGATAGTAGGATAGCAGCAACTTTAAGGAAGACAAACTAAGGACGTTTCATCCTCCAGTATTCAGTTATATGGCACAAGTTGTCACATGTTTCATTTATGATGTTGTCAGCCCTGCACTTAACACTCTACACAAGCTACTGGTCCAGACTCCTGGATGTGACAAGTACACTATGATATAACACATCTGTTCTATAGGCTCCTGTTCCAGCCATGTGTTGAAAAGGCAGCAAGGTTCACTCACGTGTGGAAACACGGAGGTTTGAATATGGGTACGCGAACGGAACGTGAAAATGTTGCCGTGGAAACCAAAAAGACGAGGCTACAAGATCTGCCAACAATTTACTCGTGTTTTCTCCGAGCAGCGTAGCGGCCCCGGAGTTAAACGAAGGCTAACTGACCGACACTGTGCTGCGTGTGTCTGTTATTAATGTATTCATGGGCCGATGGTGGGCTCCCCCAACCAGAGACATCATGGCTACGAATAGAGGATGAAAAAGCCCCTTTCTTGCCCTCCTGCTCCCTCAATCAGTCTGGGGAGAAGTGAAAGTGGACGGCCCACACAGCACCTGTGGAGAGGCGGAAAGGCGGCCGCACACGGGCAATCCACACCTTTCACACCAACACGCACCTACGACAGGGTGCTAAGCGGGACTGCGCATGCCTTCCTCCGCATCCATGAGTATTCTTCTCTCTCGCTTGTGCAGGATTCTCCTCTCTCTCTCTCTCTCTCTCTGACGGAGGGTCTGAGCGTTCGAGGAGGCTGTCAGATTAGAATTAGGGCTGCCCTACTTATTTGCTGCAAAAAAAACCATCCGATACGCTTCGCCTCTGGATGGAGAGAGGCGCTCTTTGACACGTCCCCATCCCTTATCTTTCTGGCACATTTTCCACAGATTCGCAGCGTCTTTGTCAAGAATAACCTTCGAGAATAGAACATCTAAGCTGAACTGTTGTCTCAGTGATCAGCAGTCTCAGTTGGGCTCAGGCTAGGCGCAGAGAAGCGAGCATTCCATTCAAGGGTAACCTGCCAGCAGCGGGTAGTTCAATCCGTTCATTTGGGATGGACAACACATCTAAATGATCCAATCCAACCACTTCCCGTTGCCAAGCCCCCATCGTTGTGATGTGTGTCGTTCAAAACAAGTCAACAAAACAAAGTCGGGTGTTTCTTTCGGCTTCCGCTGCCCCATTTTCAAAAACAGTTGCGTAATTGGAGCTTTGGGGAGAAACCACGATAGATCGAATCACAACTATTTCCTCCTCCAGCAGTGCACGATGACTGACCTAGAAATTCCGAGTGGATGACAACAACCAGAGAGACCGGAGACCGGATTCATTACAGATCCAGCAAGTCAGCCGCTAGTTATACCGCCATTAGCTCCAGTGGAGCAACTCTGCGCCGGCTAATCCTTCCTATAACGTTCCTGATAAATGGCTGGAAGGCAGCTTACTCTGCACAATTTAATTCCCCCTGGACCACCATCCGAAGCTTCGCACCAGGCGCCTTACAACCATGCCCAAACACCTTGTTGTTAACCCATAAACCCTTGACAAGGGGTTACTTTGAGTGTTTTCCAACCTGCCTTATTCACACTGATTTACAAACTCCTTTGGTTTAACGGGCAATTTGGTTCATTCTCGGGCACATTGTTAACCCGTGTGTGTGTGTGTGTGTGTGTGTGTTTGTGTGCGTGCGTGCGTGCGTGTGTGTGCGCGCGTAAATGGTTGAAACGTGTAGTACTCCAACTGTGTGCTTGTGACGTGAATGCACATGTTGTTTCCACCCGGGATTCGACCCAATTACCGTGTCAATGCCACTAGTTGTCGGCGCTCATTCCGTAAACCAAAGAAACGTAATATTTAAACTCCGAGGTGGATTTTATGCTTAGTGTGGATCACGTCGGAAGATGTCAGCGCTGCCCGAGACTGAGTCAAATACGTAAGCCAAAACAGGCATGAGGCATGAATCCTTGATTGAATATAACATGTCGAAATATAGATCTATATTTTTTTAAGAGGAAGTCACACGGCTTTCGCACTGCTTTCTTATCGCTGAAACCTCTCTGTCCCGCTGGATTCCCTGAGCCAGCACGCACAGAACTTTGCAATGTGGAAAATGCAAGAAGGACAAGAAATGGATGATAACAGTGAAAAGATAGAGAAGACAAGAATGAGGCGTGCGTGCCACACACACACACACACACACACACACGCACGCACAGACATGCACACAGGGGGTTGGGAGAGGATGGGGTCCATTCAGCGAATGACCTCAGCCACAAAACCAATGACCTT
Organism: Colistium nudipinnis; assembly: GCA_016785305.1. NCBI lineage: Eukaryota > Metazoa > Chordata > Actinopteri > Pleuronectiformes > Rhombosoleidae > Colistium > Colistium nudipinnis. The sequence continues at coordinate 328,939 of JAFBJU010000768.1, forward strand.
TTGGTGACATCATCTCACACTTTTCCCAACTAATTCCCCGAGGCTAATGGACATTGCAATTTATTTTCCTCCTCTGAAAAGCAACATCGATGTAGCGCTGTTTAAGGATGTGCTACTGATAAGAGTCTCTGCTCTTTGGTACCAGTATGGTTCAACCAGAGCACATTTGTATTTGTTTTTCCAATCAATTTAGACTTCTGCGGTGGAACTTTGTCTGCTCGTCTACACTCCTCACGTCACATGTTGAAGCTCAAATATGGAATCTGGTAAATGTAATAAAGGATTCCTCTCCAACATTAACCCGGATCAATGCTCGCTGGCTTCTGTTGGTAGCTTCACAAGTCCCTCGAGGCTTCTGAAATTCCCCATCACCCGTTCTTCAGTTGAACCTCGGTTACGGAAGGTATTTAATGAGAACCTTTTTGCCACAAGGGAGGGGGCAAATAGAAAAAAAAAAGAGCTGAGCTGATGTTTTTAAGGGTTAGGCGAACGTTGATGAGTCTCTCATGCATTCCAAGGGGAATGTTGACTGGGCTCTTTTCAGCTCAGGCATACACATCCTTACCTTGAAGGTATTGCTGTTGTCCTTAAAAAGTGCGTGCTGTGTGAACAATTCAAAGGGCGGAATACAAAAAGGCCACAAGGCAATAATCCTTATGAAGACTCAACCCTGAGGCCGGTGAATATTGGATCGTTATTCACTATGTGGCCTGAACATGACCGCATGTATCATATTGTCAAACGTAATAAAGTGGCAGGCTTTACAAACAGGTTTTTGGGGGGGTTCAGCTCCTGGTTGCCAAAAATCGGACCAATACTGGGATGTCTGTGGGAGGACAGCGGGAAAAGCCCTGATCATAACCATCATTAAAAAAACGGAAACTTTTCCCAGATCATTTCAGTTGAATTCTCTTTCTCCGATTCCCATCATTTATTGTCTCTCCCTCTCATTTCACATGATTCCTTCACTGTCAGTCTTACACCACCCCATCCACTCACTCCCTCCCTCCCTCCTTCCCATCGCTGGCTGTAAACGGAGGCACTGCGTGTTCATTAAACATGACGCTTGGAAATAGAATAGCCCTCCGTCGATTGAATGGAGTGGAGCATCATAATGAGAGGAAGCAGAAAAAAAACAAACAACGCAGCCATTCTTCCTTCTGACAGGGAGGCGCACACAAATAGTGATCATTATGTTTCAGTTTAGAGCGGCTAATCCCTCTGTGACCACTCCATACAAAAACAAAAATATATATATTGCAGACAACCGTGTGGGGGAAAATTGCATTTTTTGCAGTCTCATCTCAGGTGATTCACTCACAGAACGGCGTGGTGTTCATGTGTATTCACAGGCAGTGTCGCCAGGAAGCCATATATAAAGTGAATGAGTCTTTTCAGCTATACAAAGGAGCGGCAATAATAGACCTTTGACTGGCTGTCAGCCACTCCGACGGCAAAAGTCATTCATCGTCGCTCATAAATATTTTCATCATGTATGTATGTGTAATCCATTTCCTGTACCATTGTAAAGCAAGGAATGCGAATCCCCAGACATTCTATTTCACTTCAAGTGTGTGACTCTATTGAGATTCTGGATGGGAACATTAGATGGAAACCACAAGAAAACACAATTTGTCAGGTTGCGCAACGTGACAAATTGACAACAGCGTTTACGCAGACCACGGACTTTCGAATGGAAGCTACTGAGGCAATAACGGGCAGGTGTAATTTTGAACTTTGCATAATGCATTGTGCAATATAATATTGCTTACAGGCAATAGGAGCTGGAAAACATTTACGGTCAGGCGGGCCGCCATAGATCAACCAACGAGGCGGAGAGCTGAGGAGAGTAGAAACCTGAGGGAAAAAAAAAAAAATGGATTCGCAGAATTAGACCGAACGGGGTTGGAAGTGGGATATCCCTTTCCGATACGGCGGACGGTTCATTTGTTAAGTCCCCGAGGATGAGGACGGGGGAGGGCAAAGAACATGGGCCATTAGTGCGACATGGGACGTGCCATTAAAGCAGCATGCACAAGTGATCGTGCACTCACCGCTGACATGCTTAAAGCACGCGTGCACAGCGGGGCCTTGAGGTCTATTTGCCTCTGGAGAGCCAGAGGGGAGCGCCTTTGAACATTCATGACAGGTATCCCTGATACAGCGGATGGAGTATACTCTCTTATTTATTCCATATATAATCTGCCAGTGCACGTCGATTGGAGACGTGCGTCGAAAAAAAAAAAACTTTTATCGTTTTACTTACCATCTATTTGAAACAACATAAGCTTTTTATTTTACATAAAAAATGGGGACTGCCGTAAAAGCTGTGTTGTGAGACGGGAGCGACGGAAACAAAGCCTGCGAGATATATTTTCCGGCGAAACAGAGACAATTAGGTCTGTAATAGCACCTTGAAGGAATTGGAGGACCCAGGCGTCGGGTTGGATCAGGGCTGCGGAGTGGGGCCCTCGCAGTCTGACAGCAGGAGGGGGAGCGGTGGACTTTATGACTCTGAGCTTCCATGATTCCTTTGACACCCGTGGCATTCCCGAAGAGAGAGAAAAAAGAAAAAAACAGCCAACCACAGGCCATTTCATGGAGATGGAAGCAATCGGCGGGAATGTGGCAGTGCTCCGGTTTCATCCCTGTTACGTCAAAAGAAGGAAGGGAGCATCTTCATAAAATATAGAGGACACGCGTAGATGGACCTTTATTTGTTCGACTGTGCACTTTGAGTGGAATCAAAGAAATAATAGAAATAATAGAATCTGGATTCTACGATTATTTACCACTATATAATGTTATTTGGGAATTGAGCAAGTACTCCTATATATATATATATATATGTATGTTTTCTTTTGATTTTCCGCCCACCAAGCTATTTCTACAAATATTTTCCTGAAACATAACTTTTAGGCCATTTCACCACATGAGGGCAGTCACATAAGCTATTCAACAGCAAAGGGGAACTATGTTATTAAATCATAAATGGTGCCCATTTCAGCAAACAGTTGAATTTCCATACGGCAGACGCAGAGCAACATTAGGACTGACTGTTGTTTCAGGCCATCCGATGAGTAATAAGATCTCCTCGTTGGATATTCGTTTGTCCATCAGGATTTATGACACTCAGTTCTGCGTGCAGGGGAAAATAAAGTCACCCATATGCGAGCACATCTGTTTTGCAGCGATTGAATATTATCCGCAGTCTTGCTAATGTGACAGAAATGAAACAAGTGTCAGCTGACTGAATAATTGCTGAGATCCTCAAAGGGACAGAAAAGACACCAGCTGGTCAAAACTGCTTCATGGCCATAAAACAAACAAACAAAAAAAAATACATATTTTACGCAATTATGGTGGTTGCAAAAACATGTGGCATCTACTAAAAACACAGCTATAGGCAGAAATCAGCATGTTCCTTCCGCTTTAGAGATACAGCATGCCCCACAGGACCATAGGGAATGATGTGCCGTTTGTATTCAAATTGTCTAACAGTATTTGTTCCCAGAAAACATGATCCAATCCACGTCCGTTCGTGACGAGAGGATTTCCATCCTGTAAATTGCTGTGGAAACTGCAATTCCTGGCAAAAGGGGTGGACGGGATACATGCCCTTTCCATTGAAAACATGTCTGTGCGGCAGCAGAAGATGAATTATAGATCTTTGTATGTGATGAGATGTTGATTTGCTTTTTTTTTTTTTTTTTTTAATTATTATTGATGATAAAAAAAAATAAAATTGAAGCTTTTTTTTTTTGTGAGAGAGAGAGAGACAGAGAGAGAGTTAACAAAAACAGCCTAAAGAAGAAAATGGACTCCACTTCCGGCCCTTGCATCAATTTCCATGTGTAATATTCTAAATCAGCCCACTAATCCTGCCCACCTAACCCCACTGCACCTCGCAGCAACAGCCTGATAACGAGTTTTACATCGTCAAACCTGCTCCGTCCTTCTTGCTGTAAGGAGGCGAGCGCTTTGATGGGTCGTCAGGGACAGGAAATGAAAGCGGCAGATGACGGCCAGTAACGAAAGGTGACAGGAAGTACCAACTCAAGACCTCATTAAGGCTGAGAGATGAGATAGGCCACGGATATCAGTCTCACAATCAAGTGTTTATGCTATCAGCTTCGCTACGTCCTGCGGGACAGTCACACACTCCAATGGCTGTGCATTTTAATTAACTACTTGGCAATTAATGCCGGAAAAAGAGATGGGCTGGGTTGTATAATCGCCTTACCCCTTGGCAATTTATTAAACAAATATCAGTGAACGAGTAAAAACTCTGTTTTCTGCTCATGCCCGTCTGAGTGAGATTAGTACTGGCTGACCGCATGCCCTGGCAAAGCTCTGGGTCCCTGGCACGTGTTGGCAAATCTATGGAGAGACTTTTTTTTTTTTTGTTCTTTTCTGGCACAGCTGAACAGCTTACCCCTTGGCAATTTATTAAACAAATATCTGGCGAAGCAGCGGCGTGAAACAAACAACTCGCTCCCTCTCGTAGCCGCGGCGTATTACCGCTCAGTGCAGACGTCGCCCGGGGGGGGAGTGAAACAGCCCCCGTCGTCTGGAACTTCAGAGGAAAAAAAAACTAAAAAAATGTGCAAATGATATTTTTGCAGTATTTTATATTGGGATTTAACTCCTGGCCCGAATAAATTAAAGTAGCGAAGAGTAAAGAGGCACGTATTCCCCCCCCGTCCCCCGAAAAAGCACACAAAACGCTCACATCGCGGCCGATTTATGCCTTTGCTGTGAGTCACGCTTATTTCTTCATTTGCTGAAAAAGCGCAATGAATTTAAGGGGAAATGGAAAGCAAAGGTCTCTTTAGCCACACCTCACAGACAGCGCCGGGTGTCTCCCTCCCTGCTCCTGCTGGCCTCCTGCAATTCGCTGTGCTCAGTGGAGTGAAAATGAAGAACGATAGGCCTCGCGAGTGTCTGACCTCAAACCACTCCGTTCTTAAACTATAACTACCCCCCCCCCCCTCACAAGTATGCCACTTATTTATAGACGATGGGGAAGGTGGATTAACAAGGATCCCGGGACTGCGGTTGGGAGAAATGACTTCGAAGGCTCTTTGGCCGGCTCCATTTTCCTGCTCGACGCTCAGCTGAGCCCTCTGGCCTCTGGCTACACGCATTGGCGCTCGTCGTTTTTTTTTTTTAGGCCCACCGAGGCGCTGTGGGAGGAGAAAGAGTCAGGTGTGTCGCTGCACCCTCCCACTAATTAGCGTTTGCTGAGGGGATACGTTCTCGGTGTTGTTGTTGTGATGGAACGGTGTATATTTTTCAACGGATCCATATGTTGCCCGCTCCCTTTTTATCTTCTGATGTTCCCCTAGTGAACAGAATTCTATTCAAGTGCTGGAAATATGGAAATTAAATGCTTTGTACGGGGAAACATTATTTTTCGACCTCCTCGGCCTCTTTACGGGATTATTTATGTACATAATATCTGTCGAAAAGATAGAACGATTTTTTTTTTTCGTTTTAAACGTTGAGATTCACTGCAAGTTACTATGGATACATAAAAAAGGGCAGCCAGTTCTTTTCCTGGATGTGAGTGAACGAGTAAAAACTCTGTTTTCTGCTCATGCCCGTCTGAGTGAGATTAGTACTGGCTGACCGCATGCCCTGGCAAAGCTCTGGGTCCCTGGCACGTGTTGGCAAATCTATGGAGAGACTTTTTTTTTTTTTGTTCTTTTCTGGCACAGCTGAACAGCATCAGCACCCATGGCGGCAAACATTTTCATTCCTTCACGATTTCATTTCATTTCAAAGGCCAGAGAGGTCCAAACGGCACTATGGCTGCCCAGAACATAAATCTTCAATTCTTTTTTCTTTTTCTTTCTGCTTTTCTCCCGTGCAGATAAGCACGCTTGCTCCTGGTCTCACCCGGCGCGACACGTCCTTTCAGTCACAAACGCAGATGCAAAGTGCAGCCATGCAAAGCCACCCGGGGTGCGCGGGGCGAGGTTTGTTTTTCTTCTTTTATATTTATCAGCCTCCCAAAGAAAGTGCGCCACCTGCTCCACGCTTTCAGGGAGGGTCCAAAATAAGGCCTTCGGGGTTTTCCAGAGTGCACGCCTAAAGATGTTGACGGAAATAACAGAGGGTTGTTTTGCAGCGATTTGTTTGCATACATTTATTTGGGATCTATTTCAGCAGCCATAGGATAGGACGTGTCCAGTGAAGGGGGGACAGAAAGGCTGGAGAGTGAGAGGCTTGCAGCGGGTGACCTACATCAGGTCTGAAGCCAGGAGCCAAATGAGGTTGCCCTTGTGTCCTTTAACCAGGATTTGATCAGTGTGGTTTTACTGCGTTGGCTTTAGGCAAGCAATTGAACACCCCGATGCCATTGCCATTATTGCCTTTGCCAAAAATGGAACCTTTGCAGGGTCTTGAGACAGTAGATGGAAAAAGAGACACAGAGTACAATTAGCCCCACATTAGAATATCACTGGGGACTGCACCTTTACATTTCCAGAACTCCGACTAATTATAGTCGGAGTTCTGGAAATGTTATATATAGTTATATAACAGAGTTCTAAATGTCACACTTGAGGCGGCACCGCGAAACATTACACATGGAGGCCGCTGACCTCAACTGTCACGTTCCGAACCCAACCTCTCACATCTACCATCCACCTCAACCACTACAGGACTCCGAAGCGTTGGATAGATGTGGCTATGCACAGAAACGATGGCAGAAAAGGATGTTTCCCGAACATAGTCCGACCAGTGATTATATTTCCTGTGATTTTCCTGCGCGGTTCCAGTTTAATTGTAGGGAAATGTCATTTCTAAATTCATTTTCTCTGCACGACACCTTGGAATACTGCCACGGTCAGCAGCGCGTCACAAAACCCAAATCTGTGAACTCCAGGCAATTCTCCTTCAGATTGTGTGACTTGGACTGACTTTTTTTTAATGCCCTGGCTCTGTGATGACTGCGACAACCATCAGCGGCACAGCACTCTGGGAGAGTCCACCCCATTGAAGAGATTAAAATGTGTCAGTGACACCAGTCTAAGTTCAAACTTGGAAAGTGTATGAATAAACAGTTTTTATACTCCAGTGCATGATGGTTATCGATTCTCACGCGGTCCCCACTCTCCCCAGTGGAGGATAAACCCGGAATGTCATTCAACATTGTCCTTCTCCAAAGGGAATCCTATGTAGGACCTTCATAATGGGATCGTCCCTCTGATTGTTAATTAAGGTGGGAAGGCTCCAGCCTGACAGCCCAGGGATTTACTGTGTAACCTCAAAAAAACAGTTTAGACGCTACCTCTTGCACGCACGCCAGACTTCTCAGACTCAAGAGAGTCATCCCTGTGCTGCTAAAGCCACTTATTTTCTGATCTCTCCAATTCACAGGGATCACAAAGGAGAGGAGGTTTTGGTCATTATTTGTGAATCATCGCTCAGTTGTTTTTTTTTGTTTTTTTGTTTTTTTTTTGCCTTTTATCATTGACTTCCCCCTCCATTTTTTTGGAAACCGCGCGAGTAGAGGCTCCTCTCCGCTGGCTTTCTGCTCCACCGACAGCCGGCGCGGACGATAGGCTGTGCGACCCTGCACCAGAGACGACGGAGAAACACTCTCCCCCACGAATGAGTGCGCGACGCAAACCGAAGGGACGCAGTGAAGCCAGGCTGTAGTTTGTGTATTATACAGTAGTCTTCAATTCAAACGTGAATTATTGAGCATCGCCGGCCGCCGTGAGGCGCGCTGAGGCACGGTTTGGTAATAATGACGCTGATGGCGGACTTTTCCGCTGTGTAGCTGGGTACTAAAGAGCCAATTAGACTTACTGCGACGGCGGAGGAAAAACGTCAAATGAACTGACAGAGAAAGAGCAGCTGAATAAGGATCCCGTCCGCCGTTTGCACAAGCAATTTAACCCAAATACTTTCCCGTCCTGCACTATATCTGATGACTTCGACAATGCCAACCACACCAAAAGGATGTACTCTCCCTCAGCGGATTTTTAAAATAATCTTCCGTGGGAATTTGAAGGCATTTTTAGGTATATTCCCCGTGTTATTCACTCCGGATACAATTCCCGACCTCATTTGTTCCGCTCTGGTTTCCGGTGATGCCGTGTTCGGGGCTGCATACGGTGATGATAAATTACAGAGCTTCCCCCGCGCAGGGGGGGGGGGGGGGGGNCCCCCCCCGGGGGGGGGGGGGGGGGGGGGGGTTAATTGGCCTATCAAGCTGAGCAAATAATTACACTATAAATATGACCATTATCTACAGCCCTCCCCATGGGTTGATTGGGCCTTCGGGTCAATCCAATTTGGACACAGAACAGTACGGAACACGTATGGGGGGATACCTTGAACAATGTTGCCCTCTCAGCGGGGACAGCTCAAACGAGAGATGAATCCGATTGGAAATCTCAACGTTGAGATATATCGAGTATACGCGCGGAGAACACTGCTGACTGCGCGCGCGGCGCAAGTTTCGTCCGACAAGGGCACCAACGCACGCCCACTGGGACAAACAGTCCCAGCACACCGCGGGGCCTAATTTGTGAGCAGCCGTTTCAATATTCTCTTGTGCGGCGCAGACGCAACCTTGTCGCACGGCGGCACCACGCCGGACGCCCCGGGCTGGCGTTCGGAAGACGGGCGGTGTACGGAGTGCAGTCTCGCGGTGCCACGGCAAAGCTGTTCTCAGACACGAACCCGATGGCCTGTTGGAACCTGAAAGGTTTCCCGACTTTGCCCGTTGACGCGCGAGGAAGGACGGGGTCAGATGTTGCTCCCTGCAGGAAGAGAGCTCGGTCGTGCTCGCAGGACGAGATGGGGAAAATGTCGGGAGTTCAGTGCGTGTCTAAAGGCCGCTTAAGGGAAGGTGACCCAGACACTTCAGCAGCCATGTTTTTTTTGGCCAAGTCCAATTCAAAATTTCCCCTGGAGACTCTCTCTTTCTGTGCGGGCGAGGCATTATGATTCAAGGCACTGTGAAATGCGATTCACCAAAGCAGTGCCCATCTGTGGAATATGTATTTATTCAGATGGGCAACCCATGTGTCTCAGGTGTGCAAAATTAATCTGTGATTTGTGTTGCTCGGTGGGCTCAATCAAGAAGCAACTGAGCAACCAGGATTTGAGTTCCAAGTCTACATACACAAGAGAGATTTAGTCACTTACAGAACAACGGGAGATTGTTAAAATATGAAATAACCTATAATAAGCTATATCCTGCATGTATCCAGTGTACCTGAATCCTCTGTGCAGTTCTCTGTCAAATACGAGGCAGCAATGCGGCAGCTCTGCAGAATTGGTACCAATACTGGTGTTGATGCTGGACTTTAACATTAAACAGTGCTGATGTTATTATAGCTATATTCTGGCTAAGTATGTTTAAAATGCATGACAAATAAGCCACATAAACTGTGAAACCTGTATCATTATTATTATTATTATTATTATTATTATTATTATTATTATTATTATTATTATTATTATTATTATTATTATTATTATTACTGAATTGGCAGGTGGTTGAATTGCTGTGTCAATGCAAAGCTGAGGTCTGTGACTCATTTAATCACAGCCCAAAGGCAAACCGTGTGTTCACCAACTGATATAGATACCAAATGCAATATAGAACTAATAAACCTTGTCTGGTACATTGTGTTGGACGGGCTTATAAAGCCAAATAGGCTTTGATTAGCTCTATATGCCTGTGCTGACGTGACGTTCCTCTCAGGGTCAGGATTTCCCCTCTTACTGGAGACACGCACGCCCTGGTTTACCACGGCACACCCCTGTGCAGTCCGCACTGCTCCGGGCATTTAGCCGGGGAATGCCGTTAAAATGTTGCGTCAATAAGCAAAGTGTCTGTGGGCTGAAAGCATTAGAATGAATCCCGGGGTGGCGGAAGGGGGTTAATTGTCCCTGCTGAAAACCAAACAGTGCCACGTCCATCACACGATGGTGTGGAGGAAATGGGCCAGTGAAATGGCACCTCGTTCAGGGATATCAAATCAATAGGGAGCTCAAACAGGGAAGGTGGGAGAACACGGAGCGGATGTATTATAACCCAACAAGAGCACGAGAGTAAAATCGGCTCAGACCGGAGTCATATGAGGCATGCGGCGCTGTAGTGCGGGAAGAAGACGCGTGGCAATGGAACAATGCAAGCGGAATCCGAATATTTACCTTCCCACTTCAGCAGAGCTGGATGAGCCAAAGACGCGACTCATTTACATCACAATGCAGCGTGTACAGGAGAGACAACACGACAGGGGGGGGGGGGGGGGGGGGGGGGGGAGGAAGGCCATGGGTTCTCACACGGGGGAGATGGAGCAGTAGGTGAGAAACCTTCAACAAGCGAAATGTTAAACAAAATAAAGGGGGAAAAATCATTCATGCCCTTGCTGGTTTCCTATCGCTGCTGACTTGCACTTAGTATAACCTTTTTTTTTTTTTTTTTCCCCAACTCTATGGCTCCAGGCAACAACAAATGGCCCCTGGTTTTGCCAGAGGCTGCTTTTATCAGATTACTTATCTGCCTCTAGCTTTCCATGCAAATGTGCTCTGTGGATAGCAAGCCGCTTCATTACGCTCCCATATTTGTCACTCGCTTGACAGTGTAAAGCTAAAACCAAGGCACTTTTACGAGCAGAAACCTTAATTAGGGATAAAAAAAAAAAAAAAAAAAAATCATAAAAGAGATCACCATTAAGGTCAGAGCCGCGCCGAGGTTACCCCTCCTGTGTACCTCTCCCGATCCTTTATTAATAGGGCCCTTGCATGTTTTTGACACCGGCTGTCAAAGAAACCATTTGCACACTTAATAAAAAGGAACATTTACATTCCGCCAATTCTGCAGAAAGATGGTGGAGCAGCGGCAGCAGCAGCGCTACAATTCATTTCACTAATCCATCTGAAACGAGTGCGGAGGGGCACAGCGGGCGAGGCAAAAAAAAAAAAAAACGGGATAAAGAAATAATCACAGGTACCGCGGCTGCGGCGTCATCTACTGCAGCGCTATTGTTTCCCCGTCACTCAAATCAAATGTCTCCAAGTTTACGGGTCAGTTTGCACGAAAAAAATATGCAATCCATGCACGTGAATAGACTAGGCTCCTGTTCAGTAAACAAAGCCGTTCAATCAAGTGTGGCAGGTGAGGGCCCGTAGCCATAAATGGGCGGGAACCGAAGCGGCCCCTCAAACTGGCCGCCCTCACGGATACGGACGTTTGGGACACAATCCATCGGCTGCCCCACAAATGGCAAGTTTCCTTTTTTGTTATTAAATGACCCACACATCGCAAATGCAAAAAAAGAAAATGTAATCAGGGTTTTTTTTTTTCTAACATGAGACAATCATTATCCCATTACCCCATCTTTGCTTCTTTGTCCTCTCTTTGTCTTTTTTTTCCCCCCTTAAAACGAACTTCCGCGCTGGGATCACAGGAATTCACTGCGGCAATCCTGGCGGGATTAGAGGCTCAGAAGTTATTAGGGTGAACCTCGTACTCAAAGTCACCGCGAATGAAAGTGAAACCCGAGCCCGCCGTCGTTCCGTCGTTCCGAAAGAGCCCCGTCAAAGCCCTTTGCTGTCTCGCCTTCTCCTCCGAGGAACCCAGCGCGTCATGCCCACAGCGGGGCGGACAACAACCGGCGTCTAATTCCAACGCGACTCACGCCTCGTCTTTTTAAGCACCTTTGATGTCAAAGTGTTTTTGAGGGCGAGATGGGGTCATACGTGATGAAGTGTGCGCACACGTGGGCGCATACGAATGTGCGCGCACGCACACACGCACGCACGCAGGCACACACACACGATCTGATGAGTGGCAGGCCCATAGGGTCATAGGTCAGGCGCACGCACATATATATGCGTGGCCTTGCCATCGCCATCCAAGAACGTTGAACCACACCAAGGTCTTTCTCTCCCCGCCAACGTCCTAATCACTCCCCAGCATCTCCCATTTGTCGGCTCTGTTTGGCCGGCGAGCCCGGGAGTACGGGGCCCGAGGCCGTGTCTTGTGAGATTACCGCCGCGGGGGGATATTCTCACGTCTTCACCTTTATTTGTCTCGTTGGCGCTCGCGGCTTTCACCGCATCTCGTGGGGGACGTTATTAACTCCATCCCGCCGCCGCTGCAGGATTTTCTTTTGTTTTCCGCTATCTGAGGCAGTGTGGAACCATCGCCTGATCGGGCTGATCGAAATCCTCACTGTACACAATGTTACGGTGCGGCGTGGTGCAAGTGCAGTACCCGGGTGGCATCGATGTTATCGCACTGGAGGGAGGGCACAGCCGCGTACTGATTCGGAGCGTTTCCAGAGTCCGGGTCTTTTGGTGTAATTGGAAAGGGAATTGTTCTCGGCGTAATGACTGTATCTACTCCCTCCAGTCAACGACAATGAGCCCCGTTCATCAATGTCGAACGATTAGGTGCCGACACAATATTTATGGCCGGGCTCCCCGTACAAACAATCATTAGAATTCAAAAAGCAAAACTGACCATAACAACACATTTCCACGGAATGTTTTTGTAAACCTGCTGGGGTGCTACTCTATGCATCAGGTATTCTCTGCCACTCCACAATGCTATTTGATTATTATCGGCTCACAAAACGAGTTGCGTCAATGAAGCAACGTAACCGCAGGTGAGTCATCCAGCCGGATATGTTTCTATAATCTGCACGAGGACAAAAAAAAAAACCCCAAACATTTGGGCTTTTGCAAACCACGCCACTCACCTGCTACTCACTCTCATCCTTGAACCGCACATTAACAAATGAACAGAACCTCCAATGCAAAGGCACGCCGGGCCTTTCGTGCGCCCATCTGCTCCGTCGCATAAGATTTCCAGACCGCGGAAGGGACGGCGACGACGTCAAAACACAGCCGGTCCCGCCTGCGACGAGCAGCGGCCGGCCGGGGACACGAGATATCGGAACTCTGGCTGACAGCCACCCGGTGAGATGTGGCTCCGCTGTAGATCTCCTCTCTCTTTTTTTTTAAAGGGATGGTTATCTATACGTCAGGACACCCAGAGGAAGAGAGGGAGAGCTGGAATCCCCGTCTCCATCTTCAGGGACTCGTCACTTGATTAATGAAACAATTGACCCGGTGATTAACACCTGTGCTTTGAGTTACTTTAAAAAGACAAAGCCCGGGGGGACCGGCATTGGTGAGATATAGATTTTCTCTCCTCCCCGAAGCGTAGGCCTCATCTCCACGTCCCCTACCATATGACCATGAAGAAGAAACGGAGAAGAAAGCAGTCCCACTAATTAACGGAACAATTTACATACCAAGCGCATTTGATCACAAACTTGACCTTGTACATCGCGATTGGGGCAGCGCCGCCTCTCATCCGCTCCTCACGCCTCCGCCCACACTATCCGTTGGCTTTAATAATGATCGATGCAAGTTGCTCTCTGCTTACATGCAAAGTGCACACTGGCCCAATGGTAACATTCTGGTATATTCAATAATGTGGTGGATGACCAACAGGAATATGAATTCAACTCACGTTTCACATTATTAACTAAGCAATGAGCTATAGTCTTTTAACCGGTCAATGAAAATGTGACATTTTGACAACCTGGTTGCTGCTGTCCATACTTCTGGGGTAGTCACAGGCATGTCCCTCAAATGCATCACAGTGGGTCCATTGTAAACCCTCCCAAAGGTGGAGACCAGACGAAACCAGACAGATAGCGTGGTGACCCCACAACTGAACCAGTCCGGCTGTGCGAGAACTGGCCCTTCTTTCTTCAACCTAATGAATGGGAGCAAATAGGGGTCAAAGGGCGAAGGTGGCTACTGTCACCATTTATATTTGCCATCAATGCAGCTACGGGTTACAGCACTAGTCTCTCAGATGTATAGATCGGAGGGGTCAAAGGTTCTTCAAACCCCCCCCCCCCCCGCTCTGCGCGCCCCAAATGAGGGAATCTGTAGAAAGTGTAGAATTAATAATTGGCGTTGTTGACCTGAGGTGCTGTGGCTGCGTGGCGTCCGTAGAGGGGAAAGTTAATGCACCAAACTGAAACGCAGTTCTCTCTCCTTGGCTGAAATCCACAGTAAGCCTGTGTTTGCTGGTAAACACACTCTTATCTACTGTAAGTACTCAAGTGGGGGGGGGGGGGTTGGGATTATGTAATGATGCATGAGATGAGGATGGAATATGTGTGAGAGATTTATGTTATATTGCAGCTTGTTGAGAGGATGAATCGTATAAAAAAACCCAGGATGAATTATATTAGAAAGTCCCGCTTTAATCGCATGTAAATCCCAAAGAATAGAGAGGGAGTTAGGGCATTTCATAATGACTACTAATTACTTGCAAATTACCAATGAATGGATGAGTCCATAAAGTAGCCAATAAACAAATATAATAAATCAACAAAAATCAATAAAAGTACAAACTTGAAATACATGAGATGACTGAGATTGATATGAATTGAAAAGCTTTTTTTTAATTTTTTATTCGCGTTTTAAACCTCTTTTTTTAATTTTTACATTTTCAAAGTAAAGACGAACGCTAAATCGGTTGCGGGATATCATTCCATGAGAAAGGCGAAAAGGTAAATACAATTTGAAGCGATTGAATTTTTAACATTCAAATGGATTCAGTCCAAAAAACGCCATTATTTTGTCGTACGGTGTTTCAGAGAACGAATTCGCACAGACCTACACGGCGCCCAGATATGATTTGTTTTGACAAAAACATGCCAGTAGGTGCAGCCTTCGAGAGAAAGCGGCGGCGGAATCACTCAACATTCAGAGGCAATTACGGTTTTAATATCTGCTTAGCTATTCCTAAGCATTCCGTTTGGGTCGTTTCCCGACTATCGAGAGAAGGGGAAACAGAGGTGGTGGCGGGCCACGGGATCCATCGCACGCCTTTTTTTTTTCGTGAGGGCAACGCTAAATGAATCAACATCGGTGAGCACACCACGGCACATAGTTGCGCAACCTTGCATTTTCAAACGAAGCAATTATTCCACAGGCACACGCATGTGCTTGTCCGATGGCATGAGGGGGAACCGTCGGGTTGCTCTGAAAGGCACCATGAAGGACCTTCTGGACAGAGCAGCATTGGTCGCAGCGGAGGCGACAGCTGGACTTTCGGCCGAGTCCCAGCTCCCACACGGGGGGGGGGGCGGCCGGCTGCCCAGATGCATCCTGAACACTGTCCCACGGGGCCCCTGGTGCCCCTTCTGCCACCCCCCCCCCCCCCCGCCGAGGTCCGCGGGGCCCCAGACGGTGCGCCGTCCGAGTGGCGCAGCTATCTGTCTGTGTAAATGCACGATTCCACAATGAAGGCGTTCCGCACGGCCGCGTGCCACCAAATAGGCCCCGCCAGAGTCTGGCTGCCACTCGCCGGAGTAAGAAAAGTGCTCGCACAAAACCGGAGGCGATGTGCCTCCAAACCCCCACGTGAATCCAAACTCAGACAGAGGACTCATAATTCTCATAGTCAGTCATAATATACTGATGCAATTAGAATGACTGACACTTTGCGTCTGCGCGTGTGTCTCGTAAAATTCATCGGCGTCGAACTGGAAATTTGAGTCAAGCGACCGTTCCTTCAGCCAAACGCGTTCAGGAATAATTATTTTACGACTCACAGGTGTTGTGCCGCGTGGCTCGAGGGGAAATGAAACAGACGACGGGCTGCCGCCGGCACACGCAGAAACAGAACGCACAGCTCGTTCAATCGCGACACTCTGAAGCACAGGCGCACCGGCGACCTATAGTCGCAAGACCGACTGGTACTGCGCATTCTTGTGCGCTACGGTTCGGTGTCAAAGCTCACTAAGGAGACTTCCCCGGAAGAGAGATGTGCGGCACGTGGTCGTGAAACAGTCCTGGAACGAAAAAGACATTTTATTAGCTCCGCGGAAAGCCCCGGAGGCATCAGAAAGATCTATATGTGCTGTCACGATTTCATCATATCCTGCAAGGTGTGCATTGATTTTTGGGGATTTTCTTTCTTTCTTTTTTAACTATCTGTCGCGGAAACATGACACTTCACCTGGTGTTTCTCTTTCCCGTCCCCAAAAATATTCGAATTTGAACAGATCGCACATAAGGCATTGACACTTCGGCCGTTTTTTTTTCCATTTTATATATAACGAACAACTTCGGTGGTAGGAACATACACCGGGTAATTGTCCTGCAGGGGAACAAAGGATATCAAATCTCAACTTTGGCTTTGCAGCAGCTCCCAAATATACATTCTCCGTTAGTAGCCGCGTCTTGGCCTGTTCGATGTGTGCGTTTCAGTATGCAGCCCCGACTGAAACTGAAATAAGGGGACTAATGTATCTATCTATCCATCTTCCCCCACGGTGGAACACAAACCCGTGTCAGTGGCAGAGAGATTTGGTGATGTGGCTTTTGTGTTGTTTTTTGTTTTGTTTTTTTAACGCAGGTTCTCTGTTTACCGCAAACATGTGGCCGTGATTGCAGAAACCATTAAAAGTCGATCCGGCTGACAGCTGTTCGGGGTCATTCGTCAAATGATGAAGTGACGGAGAAAGTTGGAAAGACGAGGCGAACAGGAGGGGCGCGCAAATCTGCTGCGGAAGGGAGGCGCCCAAGTTGATGAAACATTTCTTGGACGATTACCCCCAGGTTCAGCCGGCGCTCGTTGGCCATTCAGACATTTCTCAATTTGCCTTTGCGGAGAAGGCAGCTCACAGCTCTGTGCTCTCCTGAACACTGCAAGTTTGTGTGTGTTTTATCTCCTGAGAAAATGGAAAATGTATATTCAAAGAGCAAAAAAAAAAAAAAAAAGACACATTTATGAGGGGGGGGGAATAAATCTCTCAGAGTCACCGAGCTGTTGCGACGCCGTGTGTTGATCAAATGTAGCATTTCGAACGCAAAATGGCCAGATCAGCCTGAGTTACTGCGAGCGGCGGCCTGATGAGCCTCGGCTTGACTCTCTGTTGCACAACCCTCCACGCACCTTGTGTGCACAAACGCTCCGGCGGGACAGTCCTATTCCTATCACCTCTCAAGGACGCCGACCCTCCCTCAGGGCCGAGGTGTCCTGCGTGGGTGCGCGTCCCGCCCCTCTCTCTCCCCCCCCCCAGCGCCGCGGCGCCCGATGATGCTCCACAAAGGGCAGCGGGACGCGAGAGAGATGCGGCGTGCGCTTAGCCAACTAAGCCAACACTCCCCATCCATCACTGTCGGGGCCCTGAGCTGCCACTTTGCCACGCCAACGCCACATCGGCAGCCTGTGCTCTCTGTGCATGTAGCTGAAGTATATTTAACTAGTCATTTACAGGTAAAAAAAAAACCCAGCAGATCTCAAGTATGTACTGTATATTTCAAAAAAATGAATACAGAAAAAAACGTAAACAACTCTCTCGCCCCCGGGCGTGAGCACCTGATGCCTGAGGATTTGATAGAGAGCAAGAATTAGGCATTTGTCATCGCGCGGGTGGTTCTTTGAAGGTGCGCTGCAGTGGCGTTGCTCCTATTGCATTATATCTTTCGTCCTACAAATGGGCCCTCTTTTTTTATTCCGTGCATACGAGTCTAGACGGTTGGATAATTAAGTGATACAACATTCCTGGTTATACTTTAAAACTTTAGCTCATCCCTTTGGTGACCGTTGTACAATTCACACCGATATTGCGTTTGTGAACGTACAAAAGGACAATCTGAGCTATTTCCATAAAGGCAATTACTGATCAACCCCTTCAAGGTCAGAGCGCACTGGGTGACGAGAACAATTTCTGTTCACGCTGGTAATTCCTGGGATAACCCGAGACTTCGCGATCTCGATAATGCATGCATCCTGGTGCGAGCACAGGCATATGAGATTAAGATCCAGTTTAATTGAAGGCCAGTGTCATTCTTCGACTCCTCTGGCCAAATGTAATTTTGTCATCAACACGGCCCGATGCCAGCGGGAGCCGCTGGCGACCACCGTGGTTCCAAATCTGTTGGAATGGCAGCAAAATGACTCCATAAGTGGCTATTTATTCTCAGCTGAACACTGATCAGGGAGGCAATTCATTCCTTTAATGCCAGAGGTGTTGGAACAGTTGAACCACGTGCAAGAAATTGACGACAAATCAAACCGAGAGATCTGCGTTTTTTTTTACGTGACGATTTCTCACTCATTGATATTTTCCTATTTTTTCCTGACCTATACATTTACCAGAACAACATGAAATAATCATAAATTCCACATGAACACTGAACACACAAATTTCGATCAACAGTTTTGCTAGAGTGAATCCCATTCAAAACAGTTATGGGAAATGAATGAGACTTCATCTTTGCCTAATAGGCTACATTCATTTATTTACACTAAACAACCGCAGAAAGCCTCAAACTGTTGTTTTTTACGTTTAGAAAAAAAAAATGATTAAAGTGGTATTATGCATAAAATTATGCATTAAATAGTGAGTTTTGGACATTGTGCTGCTGGTAGGCATGCTGTTTCTGCCATTCAAAGGATCAGTCTGCCAAAGTCATACAAAGTTAACCGCACAACTCAGGATTTGTCATTCCGCTGAGCACTTATCCATACTGACACACTGTCGAGTCTCGGAGTCGGGAGCAACTCCCACAGCAACGGCATTACGCAAAAAAGAAAGCGCGAGGGAATCAGACTCGCAGCAGCCGCACCGCGGATGAAACGGAAATATTGGCGTGTCCCCGGAGTGTTTGCACTTGAGCGATGGATGTATTATACAGGATGAAAGTATAGCACAGGTCCTTGAAGGTAAAATATTGTACGTAGCATTTAGAATAGCTTTTATCAGGATCGGGTGGTGCACTTTATTTACGGAGAAAGCAACATTTCACAAAGCCCACTGGAGGTCGCATTTATGTCCACTCATTCATTCATTTTACCTAGCCTATGTCTAGGAAGTGCAGGGGAAATGCTTCTTCTTTACTTGAGAACAGGATGTGTTGGCTTATGTTGTGAACCTCCAACATTTCAAAATGTGAAACCAAGAGTAAACCAACTGACCTAGTTGTGAAATAAATTATTAAGTTCATATGGTTCAGGTAAAGTTCAGTATTTTCCATCATTAAATACGATTATTCCTCCCTTTCTTAATCTCTCACCGCTGGCAGCGTGGGTTTTCGCGAATCGATTCCAAGTTGAATCGGAGCCTCGTCAGCAGTAAGACGAGCCAGCCGTTTCTCTTTTTTTTTCTTTTTTCATGTTTTGCAGGGCGTACACTCTATTTACAGGTCCTTTGAAGCCGGCGTCGATGGCAGCGGCGCAAACGCTGCCCGGAGCGCAGGAGTCGGCGTGCTCCTCCAGCTGAGGATTAAGGTGGCGTAAAGTGCCACGCTTGCCGCCCCGCTCATCTGAGTTCATGGGAAGCGGGAAAAGGAAGACTTTTGCCACCGCCTCGTTGTGTTTTCATTTCTTGAAGACGTGTCACTCTCAGTTGTCTCGGGAACGATGCAGCATCAGTATCTCCTTCAGCAACATTCGCAAGGTTTCCCATAAACAGATTTTCCCCTCACCTTCAATCAGATACAGTATAGATATAAATGAGGTATTTATCTGCAGAGTGGCACATCCACTTCATGGATCACAATAGATGTTGTGGAATCAACGTTGCCCGAAAAGTTAAAACACACGGTCTTATTGAGCTGTGCTGAGTGCATAGCGTTTCAGGTGCAACACTGAAAGTGCTAATCTCGATATCTCCGACCTCAAATATAGAGGGAGTCGAGGCCGGAGAAACGCCACAAAAAGCCCGAGCGCTTCAGACTCCCGTCTTTCAATGATTTCGACAACGTAATGGCGGAAGCACCGAGTACCGGCTGAGACGCTCATAGCGAAACGACGATGCCGTCAAGCCGTCGGCAAGGTGATCGTTGCGACACCTAAGCCCGCATCCCAGAGGGATTACAAAACACGAGAGTACGGCTCCTGCTTCAATCCTCATTTTCCCCTTAATGTCCTTGCCCCCCAAAAATGCACTCTTTTCAACCAATGGCACTTTGACTAAGGCGCACTCGTCCCTAATTGTTGCGGCCGCGAAGCCAAGCTGCAAATTGCTTTTTACTACTGCACCGTGAGAAGACGAAAGACGCACTGAGCGAAGGACCAACGTTCCCATTACGAGAGGCTAACTCCGCGCACGCCTTCCATGATCTACAACACGCCATCGCGTAATCTTATTTACCATCTACCGCTGGGTCTCCTTTTACGGCGGCCGAGGGCTTGGGGATTTTTATTTATTTTTTTATTGGGCATCCCTCTTCGGGATGTTTCCGTCATGACTGCCGGAATGGCGCACGGTTGAAAGAAACAGAATTATTGCAAGGTTACATGTCAACCCCTGCTCCTCTCACAACATGTCCCCCCCCCGTTGATGATATCCTGAGCCGCGCTCCGACACGCCGCTTATAAATATAAATCCAAAGACAAGCCACGTGGTGACACTATAGGGCGCGCACAAGTGAAGAGTCAACGCTAGACGCCTCGCGCAAACTAGATCCATCTGGCGTAAGGGACTGGTCGGGGATTAATGCTGAACTTGTGGTGTAATGTTCTTTCTACTTTTGTGAGAAAAAAGCAATGCAACCAGGACGCAGGATGAAGGATCCATGACACACACGTGCCCTGTATTTTTCTCACAATGCAGCTCGAAAGAAATGATCATTCCGCAGGGGTGGTGAGCATTAGTGACGATGGCTTATTTCCACAAGACTGCCCATAACGCCGCGGAGTTGCAGAAGAGGACGTGTTTTTTTTTTTTTCCGTCCGTGTACGGCATGTGTGAGTTTGTGTTAGGTGCCTGTGTCAGTGCTGATGGGGAGAGGGGGGGGGGGGGCTTCAAAAGACAACGGTTGCCATAGAGACGAGCATAGAGAACCACGGGTGGAGCAGGCACCGAGGGAGACGGCGACGGCGTTTGTGTACTTCTTGTTCCGATAGGTTCCCCCTTCTCCATCCTAATCTCCGCCGAGACCGAAAGCGCCCTGGCTTAGTATTCAGTTGTGGTGCAAGCCCCGTCCTTAGGCTCGGCCTCGCGTTCCCCATTAAGCGCATTTATTCCTGCAATTCCTCACCCGGCGAGACGGGAGGAGCAGTGTTTGCGCTCCCCCGGTGTCGTTTGCCATCGCTCCATTAGCGTCTGCTGGCTTTCGTTTGTAATGTAATAGAGGCGAGCAAACATAAAAAGCCATAACGTGACCCTCCCGCGACCCCCGCAGCCCAGCCCACCGCTCCCTGGCAGGCCTTGAAAGTCTGTACGGACGGTGGGAATGAAGATGAAATATTCGAGGAGGAGTTTGTGGCGGCTTGGATTTGTGAGCTTTGGCGTGACGCAACTCGAGATTGAATTTGACTCCTCTCGGAGAGACAGTGAGAGCAAAAGAAAAGAGTGGGCGCAATAACGCCGCCCGACAAACAACCAGAGCACCGCGCCGTAAATCACTGCTGTGATTCACCAGCGGAGAACAACAACAAAGGTTCCGAGAGAGTGCCCTCTGAAATTAAGCTTCTGACTCATTTGTCAAAGGGTCTTTGCGGAAGGCCCAATCCGGAACAGCTGCGTCAGTCTCACCTTATCACTTTTTTTTTTTCTTCTTTAATTACTCTCGCCCTCTTTCCTACGTCATCACCGAAAAAAAAAAAAGGCCGCTTTGTGGACATTCGGTCTAATCAAGGATTAGATACACTTCCCTGGTCTGGCAGAAAAGCCCCATTTATATCTTCTTATTGAATTTTGCTTTGTGCCGTTTCTGTCTTATTCAATTTCACCGCCGCAGTTTGTAATCATTAGGGGGACAACGGAGGGAGTCACCGGGCATTCAAACAATGCCGCGCCCGAGTTGTAGCATCTCTGCCTGAGCCCTGATGGGATTGTGTTTGCCCTCATTACCACATTAATGTTCCCGACTCTTCCTCCATCAAAGGAGGCATGGCAGGCATCCAGGCCTGGGTCATATGTCATCTTAAAACGTCCCGAGCGCTCTATTTGGGCATAGCACACTGGCCGCAGGGTCAGAGAGCATCAGGTGGTTTGCCAGTCATGGTAATATACTGAAAATACACGGCATTCTACGGTTAGTGCTTTTCTACGCCAGGTCATTACTCCTGTGTCAAAAAAACCCCAAAACAAACTGTGACGCATTTGCGATTTTTACTGCAAGCGCGTTCGTAACAATTAACAATTTAATCACTCGCATCGGCGAATGCGCCCCCCCCCAAAAAAAAAAACAATTTACCGCCTATGTATGCTCAAACGACAAACACTGAGGGAACCAGAGGAGAGATGAGTGCAAATGGAAAAAAAAAGTGCAACGTGGTCAGACAGATTTGTCCGGAGGAGGGAGAACCTTATGTGCAGACTGGTCATTTTGACCAAGACTGTGAGGTTGGCATACTTAAGCTCGTGTTTGTTTGATTCCCCCACGAAATGTTAGTCACGATTGTCCTTCAAAAAAAATGGACCAAACCCAACCAAAAATCGGTGGTAAATCTCCTGAATCCCACTCGCACATGACAATCACTCGAACCCAGAGGTTTTCAAATTGACAGAGTGGGCGGCCATCTTCACTTAATGTACGGCAAATTCAATAAACAGCTGTAACCAGCCAAAGAAAGTATAGCACATGTATACATGACACTGTTAGACATGCCTGAACACACACACACACACACACGCTGGTCATGCGTATGCAATTGTCAATTGTCACAGATTGCTCATACCAAAACTCAATGCCTCCTCCTCGTCCATGCAGCTGCAGCTCTTCTGATATGCCGAGCGACTTCATGACAGATGGCGGCACAGATAGCAAGCTCAGCGAGACCCGCGTGGCATTCATCACCGGTAGATGAGGCTGATGCCATTTGTTTGTTCCCAGAAAAAAGGTCATGTGACAGGAGACGTGACAAATGAAGGAAGGGCACGTTCGGACTGGAGCAGGTGTCAAACGCAGCGCGTTCCGTTAAATGCCTCTTTCCATCCGGGTACAAACGGTTTTAACTAAAGTATTAACACAAAAAAAAATACATATTATATTCCTAAAAAGCAAAACGCCGTTATCTTGCGCAAAATGGTTGTGTGAGTCACTTGGCATTTGTCGCTGGATCTCAGCAAGAAGGCCAGAGCCAACTACGACGGCTGTACTTGTAGGGATCCATGCCACATTGGGCTTTTTTCAGCTTGCCCGGAGAGGATAGCCATGAGCCCGCAGAGGGACGGGACTGAATGTCAACTTCCCTGAAAAGAAGTTCCTGCAGGTGTCTCAGTGGGATTCAGTTTTGAAAAAGGCCAGTTGAGCACAAGCCAGCAGAACATAAAAGTGCAAATTGAAAATAGTGGCACATTTTTACACCGTATGCATTCCAGACCCACCATCCTCATAACAAGCACAGACTCGGATTTAGAGACCTTAACTTCAGAATTTGAAGAAGGCTGCTGCGGGACGAGCCCCCGAGAGTGGCTGTCATTTATGTGATATGAATAACACAAAAAAATAAAAAATTGAGGCATGGAAACCGCTGTTCGGGGGGGGGGGGGTTCAAAAGGAGGAGGAGGATAATTAGGATGAATACGCAAGGATCAGAATGGCAGGCAGGCAGGCGGGTGTGATTTTCATTAACAGAGACGCATTTGTGTCAGAAGGCAAAAAAGCGGCAGTGAGCACTTTTGAATTTGAATAACCATAAGCAAAACACAAAAACTCTTGTGGTGGCGGGTATCCTAGGTTCAATTGCTCGAGGGCACCGGAGCCATCTTAGCAAAGAAAAAAAAGGGGGTGACCTGAATATTCATGCATAGACGATTGGTGACGAGAGGGATGGTATGCCAGTGAAGTTCTCTTTTAGCCCACAAGAAAAATAATGTGAATTATAGACTTTTTTCACAAAAATAGTCTGGGGAAAAAAAAAAATGGAAACTGTGCAGCCGGGTTACTTTTGAGAGGAACAGGCAGCTGGCTCTCATTTCCAGAAGCTGCCGAGCATATGGTTTGCCTCCCCCCAGTCATTTCCAAAGTAAGATGTTGCGCCGTGGCATGTCACGGACCTAATTACCCATGATGGATGTTAGACAAGTTTCTGACAAGAACTAATAAGTGTGTTGATCATTCCCTGAGAGTTTTTGCAGCTTCCCCCGTCCTCCCACACCCGGAACCCTGCCTTCCATCGTGTCTGGGGATGCCGTTGACAAAATAAACCCGTAACCTGCTGATGAATTATTCAATTTTGACTCGGTGATGTATGAAGACGGAAGTCCCTCACATCGACTGCTCCTCCAGTCAAACCGATTAGCCGTCCGCAACCCCTTCCGACTCCTCCTGGGCTCTGTGGATGCCCAGGTTATTGTCAAATGGCTGCGGTCCAAAAAAAGAATTAAAAAAAGCGGCATTGCAAAGATGGCGGCGAAGAGATTTATCAATTTACAGTGGGCCGCAAGGCGATGTCCGGGTGTCCCGGTAATTTGTCAATGGTAGAATTTAAAAAAAATAAATAGAAAATATGGACCACAATACACAATACTCTGCAGCGGAGAACGCCAATGCTATGTCTATCAGGCATCATCAACTCAATTCTTGTTAAGGCGCCGGAATACAGCTCACAACACAGATATCCAGACAGGGGAATTGTGCTGCACCTGTCCTACCCCAAAAATGTATTCTTCGCCGTCTCGCTCATCACACCGAATTCCTCTCCCACTGTCTCAAACTCAAACTTTCTGAGTCTCTCTCTCGTTCTCACCCTCGCCCCTCTTACGCTCCTGGCTACTGGCCTGCAGCTCCCTTAAATATTCATCGCCGGGGAGAGAGGGAAACTGATGAGCGGACCAAAGAATCACATACTTTCCAAAACACACACACACACACCAAAAAAAGGGTAGACCAGAGCTGTACCATGTTGCTGGACTTGTAAACCCCACTGCACTTTCTTCCGAGTTGCTTCTCGAACCAAACAGATCCAAAACCCCAAGTGAGCAGAACCGAGCTGGATACAGAGGTACTTTCAGCAGTGCCCTAATTATAAGATTTCATTTGAGCAAAAGGCTGCAGTGCTGAATATAAAAAAAATAACACTCCGACGTAAAGGTTGGTGGGAATAATACTAGCGGCTTTCAAAACAGGCTGGTCACATTTTCGGAGAGCGCTCTCATATGAAAATGATGCCAAACAATAGGTGTTAAAGTGGCTTGTTAAAATAAATGGCACGTTTTATTATGAGGGGATTTTAGGGGCAATAATAATCATAACCGTGGCAAAGGAGGAAGTCGGCTGGCATTAAAAAGTCATGGAAACAGATAGGTCAGACATAGTCGTGAATATATTCTGGCAGAGACCTGCTGTGTGCGCGCTTGCTGTGGGAAAGTACACTTTTGGGACGAACATCCCAAATCTTTTTTTGCAGTTTTTTGGGAGTGAGCGGCACTGAGTGTGCGGCCGAGTTTTTTCCCCCCGATTTCTGCTTTCCTTTTGGGAAAATACCAGGGGTCATGCTCGCCTAAAAGGCCTCCCGCTGGTGTTCTGCCGTTGAATCGCCCGCTGTTTTCCAGCCGCAGGCTTACTTCAGTGTCGGAATTAGAACTGTTACGCAGCTGAGACAGACGCCAAAATGCACGAGCGCAGCGTGGATTCAGGATTCAGATCAATTGTAAAAATGGAACCAGCAAACGGATTCCCGTGAACCCGGGAACCTGAAACATGCCGTGGGTCATGCCGGTCAAAAAGCGAAGGAAACGCGGCTAATTTCTCAATCCTTATCCAATGCACTGCACTGCACAGGCTATCCTAAGATATTGTATTCCCCATTCCCTTTTTTTTTTTTCCCCATTAGAGGTTACGGATAAGGATACAAGGTGAATAGAGGATTGATGAATTCACTGACTATTGCTTTCAGAACTATAAACAGCGAGGTGGGCGGTGAATGATGAGGGGTCAAACTCTATTTCGCACGATCGTGTATTGGAACTGAGATGACCCCGCAGGTGACCCCAAAAAAAGCCACAATGAATCATCTGAATTCCAGAAAACAAAACTTCTCAACAAATGTATATATATATATATATATACTGTATATATGTCCAACCTTTGGTGGGGAGGACTTTCTTCCTCTACTGTCTCCCGTAAGCACTTTCTGCACACGGCACCATGAATCATTCTCTCCCCCCAATTTCCTGCAATTTACTGTCTTTCGCCCTCCTGTTGCCGGCACAATTGTCCGTTATCCCCCATGCCTTCGACTCCCACCGCCCGAACGAGCAGCATTAGTTAACCGTCTTATTTGGCAGGAAATACACCTCTGCCCCTTGAGCAGCTGGCGTGTCATGTGCAAAGCAAAGCGCTCGTAACCTCTGAGGCCTATTTCTCGCTAAAGCGGAAGTCTACCGTTGTCGACCGTTCCCTTATTTCCATAAGGAGCAGTTGCCCCCGGTTTCATCATGCCGTATGCCAGGGATATTTCTTGTTGAGCCGTGCCGGTTGCCTCCTCTGTCTGGAAACGGAGCGGAGCAGAGCGCCGGCCTTTCGTTTGTTTCATGTTACATAACATCAAATCCCTCCCGGACGCATTCACTCAGAGAAACGCCGCTGGATCCCATCGCATCCCTAATAACTGAAAGGAAAAACAAAACAGCCTCTAAAGATTGAAGGGTCACGAGGGCACGTCGATCGGCGCTAGTTTGACTCGGACTCGTTCTGCACCGAATTTGTATTGCAGCTCCGAATCTCCGAAACGTTTTGGGAATGCATGCGCGCACTCAAGCGAACTTTCCGCTGTGGCCGACTATGAATAAGAACAAAACTCCCCATTGTGAATTCCAATCAAAAAATGTACATTTTAAATAGACGAGTTCATTTCAAACGCTGCTTTTGCTCTCTTGCTGTGCTCTGGTCTAAATGGAGAGAATGAAATCTCAGCTGGGCGTGCTTTGCGACTTTCCGGCGGGCAATTTAGCTCCGGGTAAAATCCTCCTGATCAATTAAGACAAAAGAAAATCCTTTTTTTCTAGAAATGACTGGAGCAACCTGAGTCGGCGCTGAATTGTATACCATTTTTGGACTGTCAAGTTGTTTGCCAATGTTGCCATTGTCGGACCGTTCAGAAAGACATGCTGGTTCCAGGATGAACATTCAAGGATTGTATAGGCTATGACAAGGTCCTGCGTGACACAGGTGACTTTCCACGAAAGGCAGGGTAGTTCAGTATATATACACTTTGAGCAGTCGTTAATAAATATAAATAGATGATTCATTCAACAAGAGTCAAGGACACGGCAAGGTTCATTTTTCCAAAGAATATCCACGTACTGTGGTTTTCACCAGACCAAACGAGTCCTCGCCGAGGATGAAAACCGCAACCAGGAGGCAGATTTCTGAACTCTTCACCGCTTCTGCTGGCTAATTAAAATTGAACGCGTCACCACGTGGCTTTGCGCGCCATTCGTTTCCCTCCCGTAGTCGCGACGGCGACATGAAAGAAGCCACGGGGTACAGAAGTGTTGTCTCTTGCGGTTTCTAGCCCTGCGAGTGTCACAGGCGTAATGTGGAAAATAGGACAGCCGTTGCTCCACAGCGGAACCGCGCCGCTGAGATCTGCAACATTCAACATTTTAATGAGCCGCTTATATTAAATATAAATAAAGATAAAAAAAAATGAATTCCCCTTAAAATATATATATATATATTTATTATTGTGAAAAAATTGAATCACACAGGCTATTCATAGAGTGCTTTTCGAGGTACTCAAATCGGTTTCGGGTGAGAAGGATATACATCGCCAGTATGGAGTGACTCATTTTTGTCTGCGACAAGTTCCTGAGCTGCAGAGCTGCAGACTGCCGCACATTCAGATCAACGCAGACAGGGTCGTATTTCACCTTGACACCTATCTGACACAGTGGCGTGGGTGCCGTCGAAGATGATGCAATTAAAACCCGCTGCATCGCACGCGTAATATGACTCAAAGCATACCAAGTCCACCTGCTCAGAGTGCAAGTCACGACCGCTAGTGTACGTTCACACACGCCACTCAAAACACGCCACTCAAGCTGCTCGGGACGAAACTGATCAGCATTTAGTGCCAAAACGGCATCGTTCTGATTATTGAGTAAATGACAAAGTTGCCTACCAATGCCATCGCAAATCGTCATTACAGAACAGAATCTGTTTTCTGAAGGGGTTGAACGAGTACGAGTAGGTGAAGGCACAATTATTTCAATGAGAAATTAAGGTTAGGGAAACAATTTGGGTTTGTAAAGGTGGGGCGGGGTGCCATGATCGTTATACTGTAAACATGGTCAGGGCAAAGGAAGGAACTGTGAAAGAAGGTTGACGTTCCGTGTTTGAATCCAATATTTTGTTGACCCGTCCACTGAACCGACCTCCTGCCGATACGTTGATTCTGATGTGTGCATAAAAACAACATTATTTGGCTTCCATCCGAATTGCTACCATCACTAAACGGTCTTTGAGACTTGACAATAAGCTTATGTCATTTTAGGACGATCTAATGGGGTGTTTTCATTCTTTTGAGAGAGAAATCCACCTTTTAAAGGCATTGGAAAAAAAAAAAAAATCAGGATTCATATTTTGTTGATACATATTTGGACGCACATGAGAGGATGCTACACAGCAGGCCACACTGCCTGTGGAAAAAAAAGAACGAGGGAAATGCGTCTCTGATGAGTTGGAAGAAATGCAAACACGAGGGGTTGGGTGGTGTTTTTGTCATTTAGTTTTGCACCACACGTGGCTAGGGAAAAAAAAAAGAAAAGAGGCCTTTCTCAAAAGCAGACAGTCTCGTCCTGCGGCTGCGAATGAGGCTGCGAGGGTGTAAAAAAAGTGCCTGGGTGGCCTGTTCTTATTTGAGATGAAACGGGGTTAGTGTTATCCGGCACGGAGCAAAAAATGTTCACTTCACCGTGTGCTTGTACGCAAGGGCAAAGAACCGGCTTAGGCCCACATGAAGGAAGGCACCACAAAGCCCTTTGGCAGGCTGTTTGAACGAAACTGTTCGACAAAAACAAAACTTTGTGGGGGGGGGGGGAACAAAAAAAACAGGCCGAAGACGTAGAAAGCAGCATCGAATCTACTCTGGAACTCCAGACCAGGTTCTTCCTCGGGATTATTCCCACCCCTACCCCCAACATTTCAGTGAAATACGGTCAATCGAATTCTGAATAATCCTGACAGACACACACACACACACACACACACACACAGACAGCAACTAGAACAAATCAAAGGGTGGTAACAATGTTTTGTTGGTGTGCAAGACGGACAGACAGCACCTGAAGGCAAACGGCCTGAAAGGAGATATTAACTACCTTGGATCCGGTCGCTAAAAGCATTTAAATTGCTGACCTTTCGCTCGATGGCATGGCTAAGCCATGTGATCCGAGTCTTGTGTTTGTCATTCAAGATTGACCTTTAATTTCTATTTTGGGTTTTTTTTTTTTTTCTCCCGCCCATGCCAGCGTTGAACATACCAGACCCGCAGTCCAACTTGGACCGGCCTCAGTGCAGTTGGTCGGCACCATCAGCAGATGCCGCGCGTCCCGTGACAGGGGTCAGAGGCTGGCGTGTGAATATATACGCGAATAGGACACTGACAATGTTTATTTTTTGGGGGGGGCGAATCCATATTCCAGTATTAATTACCGTCGCTGTTTAACTTTACCTTACCTTCAGAGAGAGTCGGGGGTTCCTATTTAAATACCCGGCAGCTGACAGCTTATAGCTTTCGGCGCGCGCGCGCACACACACACACACACACGAGAGCGATCTCTATCTTCGACACCTTCCTCTGTAATGCAGATGTATGCGATTTATTTTTAGCTCCCGACAGGGATAGTAGGTTATGGCGGCCTCTGCCAGGACGTGCGCGTCTTGTGCTGTGTCGTGTGACCCCGTGTTTCATATCGCAGGATCTGGGTTGGGTGGAGCTGGAAGCCATCGGAGAAGTGGCGGCACTGCGACCTAATAAATGATATTATTAGCATTATGAGATCTATCCTTTCTGGCGTGGAAAAAGGGGGCTCCCTCCTCTCCTGCTCCATGTTGCGTAATGTTGGGTTTGGGTTTTATTGTAGTTAATTTAGCTTTTTCTATTTTTGGTAGTCTGGTATGGATTTCTGCCAGCCATATATATTTTTTTTAAATAAAATGTCTTTGTTTAAAGGAAACGCCGGTCCATCCCGTATTTGTTCCACTGAAACTGCAAATAAGAAGGCCTGTTTTTTTTAGTTTTTTTACAGGCTGACCTTTATTGTGTTTGCAAACTATGGGCTCAGGAATCAGAAAAGAGCCTTTGACTTCCCCCAGTAGGAATAACGCGATTCAGCCGGTGTCGCGTTAAACTGACTTTGACGTTTTATTCTTGCGATACTTTGGCCGACTGACTGCGTATATTGGCTGGTCATTTCCTTTTCGGGGACCGTGTCGTGTCTGTCAAAGCCCATCAGCTTCCTCATGGATTGGCTGGTTGTACACATTGAATAGATGCTTTGTGCACGCTGGCTGACGGCTGTGTCTGTCTGGATTATCCCCTCACTTACCTTTCTTCTATGAAGACCCGGGAGCACAGTCACCTCCTCTTAGAGCAGAAGAACTTCTCCTTATCCTCTGATCATATGATACAATGGAAATATATATATATATATATAAATAATTTCTCTTTTTCAATTCACATTTACGTGAAGTTGTTTTTGGAGCTGAAAACACGATAAGGCGGAGGTACGTCAAGTTAACATATGGCCAAACGCGTTCTTCTCTCTTTCAGCGGCTCGTCTTTTGATTCTAGTCTCACAGAACACCTTATCCCGCGGCTTCTTTCATACACACAAAGGGATGAGCAAAATAAGAACACGCACGGAGCGGCGGCGATTGTATCAAACCGAGCGTAAGCGTCGGTAAATGCAAAAAGGAAACGAAGACCTAAAGCGATATAAGAGAGACAAGGCAAAAGTGGATCAAAATAAAGTAACCTTAGTAATAAGTAAGTAATAAACTTTGAAAACTGACTCTATAGTTTCACTTGCAAAGTTCTTGATTTATTGAGTCTTCGACACGTATTTCTTCTGCACTATTGTTGAATATCATTTTATTGTGCTACTTTATAATCATTTTCTAGCACTTTGATGTATGCTGTAATTTTAATTCATTTTCCCACGGCCATCGTTACCATTAATAATTAAAACAACACCATTGTACCCCTCGCATTTGGGAATTACACATTAAAGCAAATGACTGGATGATTTTAAGTGTTTTTGTTTTTTTTCTCCGTTCCTTTAAATTTTAGTATTGATAAAACATAAAGATCTTTAAATGCATCGCTGATCATTAGCACCGATGCGTCAATGATAAAATATAGACAGATGATTGACACATGACGCCAATCTTTAGCCGAGATGGTGCGATCACGTGGAACGCGGAGGAAAGGGGGCGGATCCGGGCGACGAAGACACAACCACGTGAAGTGGCACCTTAACACGGTCGCCTTGTAAATTTCTCCAAACATTTAAAAGGACGATCGCCTCTTTAGGCCATAGACAGCACGGACCGCTGCACAAAGCTTTTTTTCTATTCACCCAAACCGATGGGCCCAGACAGCCATGCAGAATCTTATTTACTCCGCAGCAGAGGATAACACGGAGGTGAGGCCACAAACTGGATACTCCAGCCACAGGTCGTCCCCGGGGGGATGGCTGGAGATTGGGATTTTGCGGCAGGCTGAGCAGCCATTACTCTTGGACTAAGGGGGTGAAAACCTGAGGTACAATTTTCTCTACGAAACTAAAGTAAAACACACACACCCTTTTGCAGCAGATAGAAAAATCGCTCGACAAAGTGATGAAGATTTCGCGCTTCTCGACGCAATTTCCGCGAGCCTGTTTTCCAAACGCCGCCTCCTTGGGTTACTTTGTCAGAGATCATGTTTGGCATGTGAGCATGAATAAAACAGAAGCCGGGGCTCGCGGTTATATTAAGGGGGAGGCCCGGTTCAAGTACCCGCTGTGTTTGCCTGCACGGCGAGAGCGAAAAAGGTTCAGAGTCACCGCCACAGCTGGGAGCCGACCTTTCATCGGCAGGGAGGCTATTAATCTGCGAAGCTCAGGTCGTGGCGGGGGTCGAGAGGTCACGGTGTGACATGCAACATGCAGGGGCTTCACATTTTGAACATTCACTGCACATATCTCCCGGGAGGGGTGGATTGTGTTTTTCTCAATTATCTTCACGCTGGTGGCAATGGTTCGACGGGACCGCTCCCTCGCGCTCGGCGTTTCCTCCGTTTTCTCCTTCTCCTGGGATTCTTGTCTCCTGTGTATCTCCTTGTCTGTTTTTGTGTGTGCGCGTCTGGCAGTTCCGGTGAGCCTATGTCTGTCGACCGTTCACGCAACGGGCGGACACTCGGCGCCTCGGCCGGATTACTCCTGCTGCTTCTCGTTTTTAGTTTTGGGCTTTTCTCTTGCCCGCCTGTGCCTCAGTTTGTAACCTTCACACTTCGCGCCTGGCCTGTCACACTCCCGGCCTTCACTTTCCACATCCAGCCCAGACCTCTCCCTGTTCCGAGCCATGCGTCCGGCCTGGTTCAGCTGTCCGCGCGTCCGCCTGCCTGCTCCATCGGCTGGATCAACTCAATCTCACCCGTCTTGATCTCGTCTTGATCTCAACTCCGCCTCCATGTCCATGTTTTGGGTCCACAACTTTATTTATTTTTATTTTTATTTTTTTTCAGGATTATGGATGTAACTTGTTTTTTTTTTTTTTTCCAACAATAAAATGAACCCTATTATTCTGCCAGGGTAGATGCATCTGCAAATATTGGGAGAATAATTGTTGGTTGTTTTTTCATGGGATTTATTTCAAAGGAATGTTTGATGACTCAAACCTTAAAAATCACATACAGAGCTTTGTGTTACAAACACGTCTTACAAACTGAAATGAATGATTCCGCCTGCCTGCTCCATCGGCTGGATCAACTCAATCTCACCCGTCTTGATCTCGTCTTGATCTCAACTCCGCCTCCATGTCCATGTTTTGGGTCCACAACTTTATTTATTTTTATTTTTATTTTTTTTCAGGATTATGGATGTAACTTGTTTTTTTTTTTTTTTCCAACAATAAAATGAACCCTATTATTCTGCCAGGGTAGATGCATCTGTAAATATTGGGAGAATAATTGTTGGTTGTTTTTTCATGGGATTTATTTCAAAGGAATGTTTGATGACTCAAACCTTAAAAATCACATACAGAGCTTTGTGTTACAAACACGTCTTACAAACTGAAATGAATGACTTCATTAGCGGGGATCTAACTAATGGAGTGTTTACCAAACTGTGGCCGTGTGGCCTGTGGGGTGGGGTGGGGAGGGAGGGAGGGGGGGGGGGCAGGTACAACAGATGTGGGGGGGGGGGGGGGGGGGGGGGGGGGGGGGGGGGGGGGGGGGGGGGGGGCAGGTACAACAGATGTTCACAAATGATGCATGCTGCACTGCTGACAAAGCATGACGAAAACCGCATGTGCACTGAACGAGTTAAGACGTCGCGCGTGCTTAATTCCGACACATGCCTGTTGATTTCTTCGGAAAAAACAGCAACTTAACCGTCGTGCACACCCGAATCCACCGAGCAGCGCCTGTGCTTTTTAAGTAAGATGTCACACACGGTGAAATTGCACTTTTATGTCATGACAGACAAATGAAATGGTTTTCTTTGGGGGGGGGGGCAGTGGTCTTTAGTAAGTGACTCTGTTACACCAAATATCAGCACTCACGTTGAAGCTGCACTGCAAGCCAACTGATTAGGAGGGCCGGCAACACACATTCTCATCTTTTCATTTCCTCTCTCTCTGTTTTTCTCATCACACACACACACACACACACAACTACTCTCCCCAGCCACACCTCCCTCATCCTCGCACCCCCACTAAACCCGAGCTGTCCTCTCAGGTTTCCGCGACGAGCAGCAAAATAAAGCCGCTGTAGAGAATCAGAATGTTACACCAGCGCCTGACGCTGTTTCCATTTCAGCTACCAGACACCAGTGGAGGCATCCTAATAAACGACATCAACAAATATAATATTTCACAAGTGTATTCAGAGTCAGCGGGAGTCTGACAGGGATAAACTGCTCGGACAATTGAGCGAAACTACCAAAAAACTGCATTTGGCGGATAATCACAGACACGGCTGTAAATGATCCCACTGAAAAAGCAAATCAACCGAGAATTTTCCAATTAGCCACAAGAACCGAGAAACATCATCGGCGGCTTTGGCGCAGGACACCGAGGTGGTCGCACAAAGTACAGGTTGATCAGCTCCGTTTCCCCACACATGAAGAGAACAAGGAGAGATCGACACCGCTGGCCCTGTTTAGGAAATACCAGATCTGCAGGGCGGGATCCACTCGGGAAGAGGAATGAGTGAAACAGAGGCAATTTAACTCTGACAATTGTGACTGATGGGTCTCATTGTGCGTCCGCCCTGTGATCTCTAATGCAGAGCATTTAATGGACACTGCGAGCGCAGGCACACTGATCTATGACCTCAGACGCAGCGCATCTGAAAGACACCGCGCAGGTACGTCATCGGCCCAGAGATTTACAGTCAAGACAGGAAAGACCGGCTCCGGCAGGAGCACCGGTCGCTGGCAACACATCATGTCTGCAAACCTGTCTTGTTCTCCCAAAGTGATAACATTCCTGAAATATTGCACCAGTCTTCAAAGGATACGTCTTAGATAAAAAAGGAGAACCATCTTCTCGAAATTCAGGGACAACTCCCGAAGATACTACGACCTGGATGACTCAGAACCTTCACGGAGAGGTGCGCAGCAAACATGAGAAAAATATCGAGACCGAATGAGCGGATGTATTCACTTCTTTCCTTTTTACTTATTTGGATGTTGTGGGTCAGCGCACCAAGGTGAAAACACAAAATTTGTTCAAGTAGATTTTTTTTTTCACTGTTTACTAGATGATGCTGACTATGTGGGGGGGAAAAAAAGCTTTTTAAATCTATCCTAATTCTAGAGAGCGGTTTGTGCAGTCTGATACTTTGCCTCGAGGGATGTCTATTGAGTCGGCGTTGTTTGAGGTTAAAAACTACAAATATGAAAAAAATAAATAAAAGGAAAAAAAAAATCTGGAGTTTAGGGATAAGGAGTGAGCTTACGCCTCATCGCTGCTCGAGGCACGCAGGTCGATGCTACACCATCCACTCCTCGTCGGCTCTCACACGCCCAAATCCCTGACTGAAGTGTTGGTGCTCACACTGCGGTAAGGGGAATGATAAAAAAATAAACCTCTGGTTCTGCTGCATTGATCTTAATCCTTTTGTTATTTATCTCATAAAGCCAGCAACAAAACAACAGTGCAACGCTAAATTGAGAATTGAAGGAGTACTTCATGTTGGCAAACATGTTCACAAATTATTACTTTTGCAAGGTTTTTGGGGGGTTTTCCATCCGAGGCACGCAAAACTAAAAAGTTTGCAGGAAGCAACGACAACAAGATGCTTTGTGGATCTGATTGCATGTGCATATTTAGGAAATAACTACTAAGTCATTAGATAACCACGTTTCTGCTCTTTTGAATATAATGCCAATGTCCCATTTGCAGTTAAATTAAATATGCTATCCACACTGTATGTTTACGTGACCAGTTCACAGAGCAGGGAGAGGACACCCGTAGCTGGTACGCAACTTTTCTCGAGGCATTATGGGAAACATTGAGTCCACTAATGATGTTATGAATTATCTGGGCTTCACCACACCACTATAAACAGACTATACAATATTTTGGACATTATTGTGCGGGTGCCCCATACACAAAGTGTAGATATGCTGCACTCCAACGCCCACAAGCAACACGCAGGCAGGCACGCACAGACACGCGGCTCCCACCATGCCAATTAAGACTAATTACACATGAGGAGCCTTAAAAAAAAATGGATATCATATATATCTCTCTATATATAGAGAGAGATATATATAGATATAGATATAGATATAGATATATCTATATCTATATCTATATATATAACATACACATATATATATATGTGTGTATTTTTTGTTTAACCAAGGGGGTAAAAATACGCGAGGCTATATGCGCAGAAGCAAAGGCACGCTAAAAAGAGACGACAGCACACGGTGCCAAGCAATCCGACACTCCCGTTCAACACAACACAACACAACCCGAGCACAGAGAGGGGCTGAGCAAGTGTTGTCCAGCAGCAGCCTGAAGCACGGAGCCTGCTGGGACTTGGTGGGAGGGGGAGAAGTTTCCCCAAAGAGCAGCGCGCATGGATCACTGAGAGAGACGATGCCTTCCCTCTCCAACACACTCTCTCAAGCTGCTCAGTAGATTTGCTGATTGCCCGAAATCATTGTTTTTTGGTTTTGGTTTTTTTTTTCCCCTCCATCCCCCGCAAGTTCTTTAACGGGTCTGAGGAGATCTTTGAGCCAGAGGATGCTCCCACAGGTCATTCGGATTCTCTACGTCTTGTCTTTCTGCTTCTTCCATGGGGGCTTTATCAGGTGAGGCGCACCAGAATCTAAGATTCACGTGTGTTTTGTTTTTAGAATACATTTTTATAATCAGATTCTGTGCGTCAACTTTCCCGACCACTGAAGCGCGTCAGACCGTTCGCACCCCACCCGTCATTTCTTTTTTCTCTTGTTTACACTTGAAGCGTGGATGAATTCGGCGTAAAAAAACAAAAAAAACAAAAAACGTTTCGTGTCGGTGCCAAGCAAACGGGCTTTAGGAATATAACGTCCAGTTTACCGATGTGTGTTATTGACACGTAGAATTCATGAAAAAGGAAAATGTGACACACGTCCTCTCGCGCAGCCGCGCCTGCGAGCCGAGGTGACCGTGCTTTCATAGGCATACCCGGCTATTTTTACGCGCAGTAAACTCCGATCGCTTGGCACCAACTCGTGCACGTAACAACTTGATATGACGCTCGCGGTTTGTAAACAAATAGTGGCGGACGGAAATGATCACATCAAATCGAACGGACAACCCCGGAGAAGATCACGCACACGCACGCACGCACCGATGTCCAAGTCGACAACTACCTGTGGAATTCCGACTTGAATTGGCGTGCGGCTTTTTAGGTGAAATCAAATTCAGGTTCTGGCTCTGGCTCCTGTCAGTGAAAGATAATCGCAGGCTATAATAACCTATTAAGGCTTTTGGTCACTGAATCATGGCGTGCGCACAAATGATTTGCAATCATTGTTCCAGAAGGAGCGAGGCATTTTGCTGGGCATGCGTGGCTCATGCAGAGCGGAATGAATTCAAGCAGATGTGAATGCGAGTATCGTGTCTCTCTGTGTGTGTGTGTGTGTGTGTGTAGACAGACCCAACAGCAACACCTCCCGCCTTCTGCCTCCCTCTCATGGTTTGCACTACCACACATGGACGAGAGTGAGAACATCTATGGCCCAGCTCCCATTTCTCCACTCCCTCCTAATCCCACATACCCCTGCCGCTCCTTCCTATTGGTGGCCCACGGAAAGAAAAAAAAAAACGACTTTTATTTGGACACTTTCCTTATTTCATGCCCTGCCAACCTCAGGTGGGAACCCAAGGGAATTAACATCTGCATAATCCCGGAGCGGAACAGAGCCGTGACTCTGTGAACCCGGGGGCCCGCCAGAGCAGCTCTTACAGCCCAGAGAGGAGCCAACCGACGTCCGAGGAGCGATCTGCTCACCTACCGGCGGCCTCTCTGCTCGCCATGTACTGAGGGGAAAGAGAGAGGGGAGGGGGGGGGGGGTTAGCCAGGGGACAGATGAGGTCTAAGAAGACAGAATCTGATGGGCGGGCGGCGGGGTAGGAGGGGAGGGATGGATGAATAGAAATGCGAGGGTGATTCATTTAGCTGGAGGTGGTGGGGAGATTAGTGAAGTGGCAGACAGGGATGGGAGATGGAGAAAATGGTTCAGATAGGAAAGAGGAGATGAGATGTTGTGGGGAGGGGGAGGGAGGGGGTGGGGGACATGAAGGGGTTGTAAGAGATGTGGGAGAAAGGAAGATTGTCATGTAAAATAGTCCACAAGCTGGATTTGTGTGATAGGGTTCAGACGGGATGGCCGTCACAAGCGAAAGGCTGTAATAAATAACAAAGTTCCTATCATATTGGGGGAAGACGATTGCTGGGGGTTAACAATTCTGTGTGCGCGTGCGAGTGTGTGTGTGTGGTTGCGTCTCATACTGTTGCAACTCTTCAGCTCGGCTAGACTTGCCCTGAATCTGTCTGTCTGGTTGCTTAAAGCCAGACTTAGTCGCTGTTGCGCTGGCTTTCGTAGCTACTGTACACAGACGTTTTTTAATCTCTTTCCAACAACTAGTCTCAGTAGGATACGTGTCCATGTGTGGGGACATTGGGGAGCATTTCTTTTTCCAATAAAGTTGGTCAACTCACAATGAGGATTTTGCCAAAGGGGGAATTCCTGCCCTAAAAGAGGGAACCCTGCTTGTCCGTCTCATAATATGAGGGCAATTTAGCTCCCGGCATCACCGTTCATCCAGTGACTGCACACTTGTGGGAAAACTGTTAGACAGCGAGCGTAAAGGGCGAGAGTGCAGGCGGCTCTGGGAGTGGGCCTGGTCAGCGCGAAGAGCCCGCGGGTGTTACACATTGGGCACCATACGGGGCCTCTTCGGATAACTGCAGTTCACTTTTTATTTCCCGCGCCAAAACTTTGCATGCTAGCCACCGGTTAGCAAACGGTTGCAGCTATTAATGGGACACCCAAACACACTTAGTGACCGCGTGCGGATGTGCGTTGGGGCCCTGCGGTTTAAACCTATGGTTCCCACGAACAGTGACTTCCTCCATTGTCGAATAGGCAGAGTTGCATTTCTTAAGGCTTTCGTTCAGTGTACGCCAACAGTGTCTCTTTGAGGGAACGGAGGGACCACAAAATCTGCTCATCTATTATCGCTCGTTAGTCGCGGTGCAACGTCGCCTTTTTGTGATTTGTTTTCCTTCCTCAGAGTATAAAGTGATCCAGATTGATCTGCACTTATCCCCGTGGCCTTACATTTACCGACTACGAAGTACTGGCAGCTCATGCAGCTGTTGCGCTGATTTTAAAATCACGATGGAGCCTAAGAAACTTAAATGCGTTTCGACGAAGGTTTTCCCACCGAAAAAAAAAAGCTTTGCGAGACCAACTTAAAAAATACAATGTGAAATGACTTGCATCAAAGCCCACCTGTGGAACAGCAGGGGGCAAGTGTTCCTCGCAGGGAAATGTATTCTGGGAAAGAAACAAACACAAAATCCAACTTCCAAAGCTCAGTTGTTGGACGAGGACACAATCTGCCTGTGATAGTTTTTAATGAAAGTCTGACGGTAGTCCCAGCTGGTGCAGAAGTACCAGCAATGGCAAAGTAATATCTGGAGGCTAGTAAACAGAGGAGGGACGAGGACGGCAATTATTGTGTGCCTCCGTTTTAAACGAGTCGCATCCCCACGAGGAATTGGAAATGCAGTTTGTTCCAGTGATGTGGACATAAAAACTTGGGAGGAAAAAAGGCCAAGCCCACCTGTGAACTCATTTTCACATTACACACACACACAGGGATAAACCTCAAGGAAAAGAAACTCAAATATTGAAATTCTGCATCCTATTTGCTTTAAACTAAATTTAAAAAAAAATTGAGAAAAAAATACAAGAAAAGAAATAAAAGATATGCTGTGAGCTCACAGGGAAGGGTTTTTTCTTAATTTTTTTAATCAGTTGAGTGAAGCATCTCCATTTTCACCTTGACTCAGAGTGTCCCAGACACTTTGGGGACTCTATTATCCTTCTCTGAGAACACAGGAAATCCCCACACGTTTGGCCGATACACAGACTGGAGCAGCGAGCGGTGCTGACGCAAAAAGGAAGCGTGAAAGGAGAACAGATGGGATGTTCACGTGAGTTAATGACAAAAAATAAATAAAAATGGGCCGAGCAGGAGACAGGAGTGGAACAGACGGTTTGCTCTCCGCAGCCAGCGCCGCCGCGAACGGGAGCTGTGTACTTAACAATTAAATATGAAGACGCGGGTTACAAAGGGAGTTCATCAAAAGATAAACAGACTGTTTATGCTTTGATGCCGATCGGCTTTAAATGCCCGTGAGGGCACGGCGGGGATTTAATCGCGGCTTGTGAAGTAAAACTTCAAAACAAGTCGTTATTTATTCCGCTCGTTCGCGGAGGAGTTTTTATGTTTTTTTATTATTTTTTTGCGTTAATTGTGTACAGTAAGTTGTACGCGAAGACTAAACTGGGGATATTCTGTTGGGTTAAAAAAACAATTGATATGGGCAAACTTTTTCATAAAAAGAAGAAAAAAAAAAAAGGAACTGGTGAGCACACGTACTTGGTCTAATCCAAGATCCCCGATAAGAAAGCGTGTCTGACACAGACATGCCCATTTCTTCTGCTGACATTAGATGCGTGGTTTGGGTGGGGGGTGACAGCTCACTGATGGACAGAGCACTCAGCCAGCACCTTCAGTGTTTGGCCGACGCCCCGGGCTGAGGGATGTGACTGATGCTTTTCTACCCCTTTCGATCAAACCGCGCGTGACCTTTCCCCCGTTTCCGCGATATGGAGTCCGCATTGCAATTTTTTTTTGCCACATCTTAAGACAGTCATTTTCCCCCCGAGATCCAGTTCCTGGAGGATTAAGATGGCGATGTTATCCATGCGGGAGTACGTATCCTGAAACAGGCCAGCTATCTCGGTGATTAGCGACGGCCTCGCCATGAGTTTAAATGCTTCCAACAGGGGCATCTTGCCGGTGCGCTGGAGGAGAAATGGCATCTCTCGGTGGCTTTTCCTTTTTTTCCCACACCGCACCATGCGCCTGTGACATTCCTCCGCTGCCGGCTGAAATCGAAGCCCCCACGCCACTCAATGATAAATGCATCGTGAAGTGTAACTGATGCACATCAGCTCAGGGTGAAGTTTGAATCTCTGCAGACACGCAGCCTGCCGATGCTCGGCCGCAAGCGCATTAAAATGCAACCTTGTCCATTGGTCATTGGCCAAAACCTCTCAGGGATGCATACCAAGACATTCAAATCGTGTGGGGTTTACGTGCTTCCTGCACATCAACATGCCTTGCACTCACAAAAAACTAAAACTCATGCCACGGCCCTTACGGAAGGAGAGTTACATTTATAGCCTGATGTCCGCAAACTATTGCAAACTGCAATGCAAGTAGAATTAAAACAACAACAACAAAAACGAAGTCTGAAGAGACAGACAGTGACGCAGGTAAACTTGGTAATAATAAGTCAAATAAGTTTATATTGCCAAAGATAATGCAGCGCACAATGTGCATCAATCAGCATCTCGGTAAGTCCACGGCACTTGTGGAAGTTCACACGATGAAGCGAATCTCTCCCCTCTTCTTCTCTGGCCCTGGCACAATAGTCACTTATTGACTGGAGCAGCACTTTGGCTCGGAGGTGCACCGCTGCAGGTCATTATGTGCCCGGCAATTAGCAACATGAAGAGTGGGCCCATTGTAAATCCCTCCATCAAACAACGTTGACAGACTTAAGACACACTGGGCTCAAACCGAAGAGACGGTTTGTAATGGAATAAGGATCTCATTATCTGAGGCATGTAGGGAGGACCGTGCTGCAATCAATGAATAATTACAAAAGCAGTTGTACCTGTTAACAGTTCATAAAATCGAAAATAGAGGAAAAACAAAGATTTGAAATTAACATATTATATTTGGAGGTTGGTCTTTCGAAAAAAAATAAAATAAAAAATCTGCAGTGAGAATAAAGCCAAAACACCAGGAGAAAACGTCCCTTTTCCTCGATCCCAGCTGAGGTCACGCGCGATAAAGGGGGTCGCCTGGGTCTTCGCGATCTGTGCACGTCAGATAACGCTCTGGCGGCGAGGAGGCACTCTCCACTCCGGCAGCACGAAATGAGTGGTGCATGATGGGATACAACGCAGGAACCTGTGTGTGTGTGTGTGTGTACCGTCATTTCCGGACTGTAAGCCGCTACTTTTTTCCCCACGCGCTGAACCTTGCGGCTGAAACAATGACGCGGCTAATATATGGATTTGTGGGGGGAAAATTGAGTTCCGTCACATTAGACCAGTGAAATTACCGAACGGGTTAAGGCGCGCGCTCCCACTGAATCATTCTGATCAGTCATTTTGTCACGCACGCACCCTCATCATGGCAAAGACACGGAGAAATGCATACGATGCAGCTTTCGAGTTGAAGGCGACCAGCTGCGACTCCCGGGGGGACAACAACGTTTTTTGCAGCCACTCCACATCAGTGTAAATGTGGAGTGGACTGTTCAACTCCCACACCGAATGAGATGAATTCAGTGGTTTCAGTGCGCAGGAGGGGGGAAGATAGTGACCAATGACTTCCTTGGTATACTACCAAGTTGATTTATTTCTTTTTCTTACAAGCCGTGTCACAGGCATTGCCTTTCGTTAAAGCCCGAGTACATTTCATTTGTTTCAGGGTCGACACCTGCGGCTTATAGACGTGTGCGGCTTATACATGCTCAAAATATATATATTTTTCTAATTCAGTGGGTGCGGCTTATATTTAGATGAGCGCTTAATAGTCCGGAATTTACGGCAATTCCTCTACACATTGAACATGTCTGATGGGAGGAGTCGACTGACCCTCACACAGTACAGGAAGGAGCACATTACGCAAACTAGCACGTGCCTCATTTTTCTTTTCTATAAATTACTGAAGATCTCGGCCTTTCCGTAAAGTGCCTTAAAAAATAATGTCTATTGTGGTTTGCCACCATATAAACAACTTTGAACTGATTTTTGTATAAGGCAGCGTACATGGGCCTTTAAAGGTCTTATTAACTTTTAGCTGACACGGCGAAATCGAACAGGCTCTTCCGTTTTCGTTTGTAATGCTGATGGCTGAATCCAATGTGTGAGGTGTCCATTATGTGACATTGTTGTTGGTATAAGTGGTCCGGTTGTCATTAGTGGCCCGCAGGTTTTACACACAGTGCGAAGGCGACTCAAGGGTAAAACACCAGCGATGGTGTACCTCCACAAATCCCCTCTGCCTGTGACCTCGGGATCCCTGCCAGACATTTTGCTCCTCACATTAGTGAGATGACTTGTTGTCCTTGACAGGTGACGTGCAGCATTCGAACTGCAATGATATCATAGTGTGCTTGGAAAAAAAAAAAAACGACCCGAGACGTTTTCCTAGGTGCATGACACTATGGCTTGGTATTTTGGACTGTTTTTTTGTTTTTTTTACACCGCTTCCTAAGACGGTTTGAGTGTTTCTCCTGTGAGGATTTTTCCTGTGAAATGATTGCAGTTTATTGTTTCAAATCAGAAGCCCCCGCGTTAAGTAAACCTTATTTTGGTGTCAAAGTGTAGACAGCTCGCTCCTCGTCCTCCTTTTACGCCTGTCTTTGAAGCAAAACAGAATCAGCTTCATGAATTCCTCGATTCTTTGGAAACGCTGCTGTGCGTAAAACACGGTTTGGCAAGAAACCGTTAAACATTAGCATTATTGATGTCTCTGGAGGAAATGTCAAGTTTCAGTCCGAAAGCAGACTGGGTCGTATTTATCACAAAGTCAGTGAGTCTATTAGAATCTATCCTGAGCCTTTAATTAACCCCTTCCCCAATTCCTTGGTTTAATCAATAGTCTGGCCGACATTTGTCCTCCCGTGGAAGGACAAACCGAATGATAGTGGGGCTTGAGTGACAATAATTAAATATGATCTCATCCATTATGTGTGATGGGTATCAATTAACAGGAACATTTCATGTGTTCGTATTCATATTTTAAGCCTCAAATAGTGGCTTAATCTACGGGTTCATTATTAAAGGCTTGAACAACTAATCCATAATTATTCAAATCCAATGTCCAAACCTATAATTCAAAATCGCTATTATTTAATGCGAATGAAAGACAGGCTGTCTTGTTTGTCTTGTTGTTTTAGGGTCAATAAAGGAAAAGACAGACATTGTTGGCACCCTTTTATATTGACTCTGATTGATTACCACGCCATGAAGAATTTTGGGACCAGTAGATATGGAGCGTGCTCCATTTTGGACAAAGTGTTACTGCCACGTATAAAAAAATACGCGATCAAAACAGTCCTTGCTCAATCCAAAAATGGGCATTTCAAGGTAAGCCAGCTAATATTTACGAACACTGTTCTCTTAATGACCGCAAACTGGAAAACAAGTTGACATTGGGTAACGAGCAAGTCTGACAATTATATTGGAGGACACGCTTTGGGACGTCTGGGCTGATGGCAAAAGACGTGACTTCCCTGTGATTTCCTACGCGGTGAGGCGGGCTCCTGTCAGCACGCATGGCCATACTTTGTTCATGGTTATCTCAGGCCGCACACCAGCTTTTTCCTCACCACCCATCACAGGGCGGGAGCCACATCTCCTTAATCCTCCACAACAAATACGACGCAGAGACTGAGCGAGGATTCACCTCGGTGTCGGACTGGTTCCATTTGTCCGCGTGTTCCTACAAGGCGGCCACGTTGTTTTCCTGAGACAGTGTGTCAAATCCTCCTGCTCTCCTCTGTGGCGGAGGAATGTTCGCTTTATCCGCTAAATGGAGGGTTACGCTGGAAAAACCCGTCGCGGACTCTGGGTTGTGCCCAAACCAGATTATCCGAGGAAAAACTTTGTAGATATGCTCGGAATGCATGTCTGCCCGGTGCGGCGTGTCACACCAGCTAATTAGAACCTCAATTCCAGTGAAACCTGGAAGCATTTGTTTCTCTAACATACAAGGGAGTCA
This sequence comes from Colistium nudipinnis, assembly GCA_016785305.1. NCBI lineage: Eukaryota > Metazoa > Chordata > Actinopteri > Pleuronectiformes > Rhombosoleidae > Colistium > Colistium nudipinnis. The sequence goes on from JAFBJU010000768.1 coordinate 373,723, forward strand.
TGAAATCCACCTGAGAGAAGGACATGGAAAAAGCACATCAGTACATATCGAACCGGATGAGTTGGCAGACTGTCTGAACTTGTTTTTCCTGAACAGGCTTACCATAGCCATGTGCTTTTGGTCTTCAAGAAAACCTGCAAGACATGCAAACCAAGAGGCTCTTGTGTACAGCACCTGACGAGTGCACAAAGCAAATGGAGCAGTGCCTAAATTGTCTCCCCTGAAGTCTCACAGAGCCAGTGTTTCTGGCCAGTAGGTGTTACAAATCTACTGCATGTGACGAATCTATGTCACACATGCTTGAGACACATCCATATTACAAATCCACAAGAAATAAAACGTGAGCTACTCTTAACCGTCAGCTGCGTGGGTGTATAATATAGTCGGGGCGCAGTATGAAGTGTTTCGACTGGTGTTTGTGGGCCGACACCGGACGAAAGTCGGACGAAAAAAAAAAGGTTATTTTTCTGTATTTTTCTGTAAGTGCCTTTTATCATTTGACGAAACAAAACACAATTTGAATAATGTTTTGTTTTTTTTTACGGGCTGGCAATTATCACATTACTTTTTCTGACGCCTATAATTTTTTTTTTAAACTGCAGTAAAAATAGCAGAAGTCACTTGGCACTCACTTAAAGTGCATTTACCTCGGATAAAATAATAATTCCCGCTTGTCAAAGTGAGATATTGGGCGCTTTTTCGGCTGAATAATCAGTTCAGTAAATTAGCTGCTGGGCTCCGAACTTCTGGTATGTACATTTTTTTTTCTCCTCTTAGAGCGGACAGTTATTATTCATCCCTTTTTACTTTTGCGGCGAGATAATCACTAAAAAAGACCAGCGGGGGAGATTTTCACAGTTGGAGACACAAAACAGTGCAATGTTAATAAACTGCAATAATAAATCCATACAGAGTTGTCCATTAAGCATCAATTAGGTTGCGATATATTTTGCCAAAACGGTGTCGTCAGGTGATTTCACAAGGCCAAAAAACAACCATCGTGAACTTTTCCAACAACAGCAACAAGTGCAATGAGGCAGTGACATTTCACGAAGCATTGTGCGTCTGCCTGCTTTATGGGTATGATTCAGAAACATCCCTGGTAGACTAAGCTTCACGGTGGCTTTGTCGTGATGCTGTTGGTTCCAGCCAGCAGTAAGCTGAAACAAACAGGCCAGTGGCTGTGCCCACAACTTCCTTCCTCCACGCTGTCACGTTCAAAATATGGGTCATGTAGAGTGCAGTCCCCGTCTTTGTGTGTGCGCGCATGTGTAATTTGTGTGTGTGTGTTTTTTTTTCCTGTTCGTCAATCTGTTTCACCTTTTCCTCCCGGGTCTGAAACCGTACTTTCCTTTACAGCTTGAAAAGAAGAACAATCCCAGTCGGCTTTATTCTTTGGTGGTGGACACAGGTAGATTACAACTGAGGGTGCACGCACAAATGGACGCTCCCCGCGGCCAGGGGGATTTCTCATGTCTTTTCTGACAATGCAGTAACTGCCATGGGGCAATACAAAAAGCCACGATGGGCCAGAGAAAAGTCAGCAATACCAAATAATAACCAAAAAACACCATTGCTGCTTAATCCGCTTAAACTAGTCGGCATCTGGCCAGCTGTAGAAAAAAAAATGATTATGGCAGCTGGAAATGAGCATATGGTATCTGTGTATATATTTTTTTAAATAGAGACTGATGGGAGCCGACACCTCTATCCATATTCATGTAGGTGCACGTAGCAAATGGAAGGCATTCACCACTGCAGCTAGCATTCCACAGCCTCTAATGACATGTTCACTGTCAGACTGTGTTCTATTTGCGTAAGGAAGCCAGCTGTACGGATTGGCTGCATTTTATTATCCTGCTTTGATCATGATGTGCATTCCCGTGCATCTCATCGCAGATATTGTGTTCGCAGCAAGGTTCGTTAGGACGGCATATATTGACCTGTAGGCGTGAATCAGCTGTGAAAGAAAGAATGAAAAAAAAAAAAAACACACCGCGTGTGTAGATGAGTAGCGATGTGTGTCGACCCATGTGTTGGATGGGTTGTATTTGCATGAGGCTGGATTTGCTCGTACAAAGTGGACAATTATTTGACTGCTTTACAGAAAACGTGGCAAAACAGAAATAGTATGCCGTGAACAGCGGCCTGCTGGATGAGGGTAAAGCCGCATGCCCATCTCAAGGCCTAAGCGGCCACATCAGAACTATCCTTTTGCAGTCAGCACAATGCTGCTAAGTCTGTTGCACAGAGAGTGACAGGCGGCTGATATCAGATAGTAGAAGGTGGCCCAGACCCAGAGAGGATTGGAGAGACGGAGCTGGAGAGTGGGTGAGTCCGAGTCTGAGGCTGCTCTATGGTGGATTCATTTCCCTTGAGGGGGAAAGGTCAGTTCCTCAGGTTTCTAGCAGAGGATGCCATTTCAACCAGCAAACTGATGGGAGGCTTTTTTTTTTTTCCTTGGTTTGATTTAGCTTTGGGGAAAGTCAACAGACGGTAAATGCTGAACACTGCAATTGCAATTAACTACATATTTTTCCTACAAAGTGCCCGTGGCCAGTTGTAAAAGGGGGCAGTAGATTAAATGACTTTGGCTGAGTCACCATTGATTCAAATGTCAATGATGACTGTAGGTGAAGGCTAAGAATATATTGGAGGCCATGTGTACCGTGATGCGCACTGTTTATTTCAACAGAGAGGGATAAACTAAAACAAAAACAAAGCCAAACATTTGGATTTCTTTTTTCGAGGGGATTATCTCCTTTTGGCCACAATACCAGTGCACAATACCACTGTGTTCATAAGCCCCACAGACTAAAGAATAAATAACTACGAGAAGGATATTATATTTCACAGAAATATGATTTTTAAGTCAGGAGAATGCAACAGAGTGCTAAGGACTGCTGGAGGCCACATGGGAAAGGCCTGGGGTGTTGGAGCAGTTGGAGTTCAGTCTAGTAGAAATGGGCCATCATGAGCAAATCTGTTGTAATGGAAAGTTGTCTAAGTGTCAGACATGCAATGGTTATTTTAATAAAGTGTTAAGTGACATGTCTAAAAGTCATCTGCTAAATGTGTTAACCGCAGAATCGGTTTCATGTCTTGTTTTTAAGGTCACCCGCATGTGACCTCTCATACGTCTGAACTCTGTTCGACCTGCAAACAGCTTGATTGACAGTTTCCTTCTTCCTGTCTTAAACTATAAGTATTGCGACCCTACAGTTTGAGGGTTGTTCCCTCTTGAGCCGACTGCTTGCACTCTGTTGAATAGGTGAGCCCCTCTGCGGTTGTATTAAATCTTACAAAGACATTTGCGTGAGAGACTCATCATTTCACATCTCGTTAGATAGAATTTTTCCATAACACAAACCGCAGTTCATTGTGCCCTTGTCGTCGCTGTGGCACAAGCCTGGAAGGATCATATCTGCTGGTTGCACCAGAGATGTCGAGCTTTCCGCCGACAAGATTAAAGATTGCTTTACAAATGAGCACGCATGGGCGATGGCGCGGAGTCGCGATCTACACGGGGTGAAGCTTGGATTCATCCGAGCCATTAAACCCAGGTTTTGCATTGAGACGGCTAAATACACTTTAACAAAACACGTATTCCACCATTTGCATTGGCTCGTGGCTGAACTAATGACGCTTCTCTACAAAACATACGGATCAAGGATAACACTGGAGAATAGAATTAGTTCAAAGATAAGGACGGCACGGAAAACAAGCCTGTAAACACCCAGATATCGAGTGGGAGTCCTCTGCCACAGTTTCATGATACACTAAATCCTCCGAAACAAATATTTAATCTTCTTTTATCCGTATACAAGCCTTATTTTGAAAATGCGATATAGGCAATGTATATGCGAAACAATGATGGCTGCTAAAGCGATGTCACACAAATGATGTTCAATTTGTGTGTAACCCTGTTCGCTGAACGTAACGTCAAACGTTTAAACTTTCCCGCGATATTCTACAATCCTCAAATCACATGAAACGACAAAAGCAACAATACTTGGGCCAAGTCTAGTGTAATATTTGCACCATGGATCCGTGTTGTTCTCAGGAAATAACACATGAATGCACCACACTGTTACACTGGCTGGCATGTATAAAAGGCGATGTGACTTATTTGGGGGTCATACATTGCACCGGTGCTGTGAGCGCAGAGGGAGATTTGTGTTGCGTGCTCTGCGTCTCTGCTCTGTACAGTTTGTCGTAGGAGGCTTTGTCTAGACCTGCGTTCCCGTAAATAGAGGGGTCACCGTGCAGCCTCTCTCGGTGGTCAGGTCTGTTAAGATGAATGTGCAAGGGCGTATTGCAGATGGATGGGAGCATGCAGCAAATCCAATTCTTCAATCAGCCTGTTGATCAAACGTGGGCAGCAGAGACCAAAGACCATCAAATAAAGTTAAGCGTAAAGCCAAGGACTAAACCGATCATTAGAGACAAAATTGACGCGTCACCTCTCGCCACAAAGCATCTTCTGTCATTGGCATGAATCAGTTCATGCTGTTGATTTTGAAGTTGTGTGCAGGCCTTCCGCTGGTGAGAGCTCTGGCATGAGAGCAATGCCCGAGGCTCGAGTGGATGTCAAGAGCAATTTGATAAGTAGGAAATTAGAGCGGTGTGTTCCAACAGGCAGAGAGAGCAGTTTTGCACCATTTCCCATCATGCTAATGAAACGAAAAAGTTGGTATGATCACGCATGGGTGTCTAATGGTCTCGACGCCCCCCCCCCCAGTGCCTCCTTGAAGGGAACCCTGGGAACAGCCGTGCTGCAAATGTGATCTGATCACCAGCTCCCTAATGGAAAGGCAATTAACAGAATATGTTTGAATTCCATGGCCAGGATCCCACGTAATTAGATGTCATTTTGATGAGGTTGAAGTTATAGAAAAAACGAGATACCTTGCTGACAAAAATGTAAATGTCAGGGGGAGTGTAAATTACTCTCCAAGCATAACCTCCCCACAGTTTATTTTCCATAATCACACAACATTTCCCTGAATTTTAACACACACGCGCACACGCACACACGCACACAGACATTTAAAAAAAGAAGTGAATGAGCCCATTCTGATCAGGGCATTACATAACAATTTTTGGAATCAACATTCATTCGTTCGACAAAGACTATGTTTAATACCGACAAAGGTCGCTTCTGCTGAAGGAGCGTCTTTCCTGAATTGGAAAATTGGAAAAACGAGGCAACCATAGCCAGCTCTGGTCCGTGTATCCATGTTTGCATAAAACTACTACCTCTCGTTTTCTTGGCCATGTATATTTGCTTTCATTGGAATGAAATTGTGGTTTAAGGCCAGTTGGTGTGGAACGGTAATCAGCATCTGACTAGAGCTCCTCAGATTATTTGCACATACAGTGGTTCCCCAGGATTGATCTGCTGACAGCACAGTGCTGACAGGTTTGTTGAGGCAGTGGTTCCCTCTCGTAACTGCAGAGCTCGCAGGCAGCTCGAGTTTACATGTGCACAAGATTATAAATAACTGCCAATATTCCAATCCGGAAAAAAAAGTACAGAATGTTTGAGTCTCTAATGATTTTACACGTCTATATACAGGCAGGATGCCAAGATTAGAGCCACCCTCTCCTCCGACAGATTTCAGAATTGACAAGGAAATCCAACGTTTACACGTTGAGTGAGTAGAAGAACTGCAGCAGCCTGGCACGGGTACTCGAATGAAAGGGATGTAGCGGCAAGTAAAAGGCCAGGCTCATAAAATGTCAGCAAAGAGCATGCTAATAATTGAATCCTTCAGACAAAGAACCACATCATTTAGCTTTGAAGAGCTCTGGCAAGGCACTCGCATTTACGCTTGAAACAATAGGCATCATTTGAAGAGTGCATGATATAGAGATATTAAAGTATTCAACCACCAATTGCACCGAACACAAAATGCCCATTTTGAAATACATCAAGGCTGATGCAGAGGCCTTCTGTAGCGATTAACTTGTTTTATCTTTTTTTTTTTTTTGGCATTGGTTTGTAAAACCTGCTCAACCCAAGAGAGACCGCCACCAATGTCTTACTGTAAATTGAAAGTCTGACCATCAATCCATCCCCGTGTGTACCTGCGCGCGCCTGTAATTGAGTTTGGGATTGAGAGAGAGGGTTAAGAGGGGGTTGCCAATATACTGTAACATCAGCAACATTACACAGTGGACCAAAGCCGGAAGCGGTGGAGTGGAGTCGGGGGACCGCTGAGAGCTGAGCCCTATAACGTAAGAAAGACTGAGATAGGTGCACAGCTCCACAGGGAAAATCCAACTTTAAGTGCTGGGTGGGATTATTTCTAGTCCTGTAACCGCTGGGCTCCGGGGATGGAGACCCCCGTACGTTACCATGACAACTGTTCGTATGTCATATCATGTCAACCCCGGTAGATGTCACGTTACATAAATTCCACTGCTCTCACCGTGGCCCCCGTGGGTATGCAGCGAGCTAAATACACTTCACATAAAAGGTTAAAGACAGGAGCTGTCCCCTTCAGAAATACAACACAGCAATGGGTCTGGTCAATACACACACTTCTAGTTTAACAAGCTACAAAAAAGTACAGCATATTGAAGTCATGTCCAGATCCACTGTGCACCTGCCTCTATAAGTGCATATACAGTACCTAAGTTCAAGAGCAACAAGCTCATTGGTTCGGAGACGGGAGTACGTCCGTTTGATATTTCAAATCTTTGGTGCCACATTCTATAAATGCATATGATGTTGTGTTATGTCAAGTTGTCCTCCATACACCTCTGTTGCCAGGATATCAGTGTATGACATATGGATGTCATATGTATATCCCAGAATAACTTAACTCCAAAAAAACAACTATGCCTGTTGCATTGCATATCCATCTAAGGTAGGAAGCTAAGTTTAGTCTCTTGATGATATCCTACGCGTCCTGTGTGTACTGTAGTCCCCGAGAGACTCATCATAAATAATGTGAAGAAGTGGCATTGTATTGTTATTGTTATTGTATCTCTAGCTGCATTTCCAAATCATTTCTAGTAGTAGTCCACACTATTACACTTGAGAGAGAGAGAGATCGTTTTGGATCAGCTCGGCTTTACTCCTAAAGTCCCACATATGGCCTCCTCAGATGCCCCAATCTCGTAGCCCCCGACGACGACAGTTTATGTCACTCATGATACAGCCGAGAGCCCGCGAGATTGGTGGGTCAGCAAATGGCTTCATTCATGGTCAGGAGAGCATCGGCCGAGCAATACAAGCAGGAGGGTGCAGTGAGAAAAAGGCAAAGGAAGGGTGGTTTTCAGGAAAAAACAAAAAACAAAAATGTCTTGCTGCTTCTCCTCTCTCCGGCCTGTTGGTTGTTCCTGTCAGCGGGCGCCCGAACACTCACTTGCATCAACTTCCTCCTCCTCTCCCCGGCGGAACATTCATAGAATTGCAATTGAGCCATCACTCTGTAACGCTACGCCCTTGCTGAGGAACGAGCAGCAGGGGAAGAACAGGAGAGGGACGAGTTTACCTCCGTCCCTGCTCTGCTTCCTTCTCGGTCTCGGGCCTAACAACCGTAATAAGTCTCAGACATGATGTGATACAGATACGCTTTTAGTCGCCGGCTGAGGCAAGCCGTTCACTTGTCGTTCGTCATCCCCTCCCCCCACCCCCCCATCCAACCCTGGGGATTTTTCTGCTGATGACCGACTTGCTGCTGTTCTCATTCTCATTATTATTTTTTTCTTCTTCTTCTACACCACCCACACCGCTGCTTCTCATACACATACCCAGGCCCTCCTATGCCGCTTCTCAAGTCTTCTATGTTTTTTGTTTTTTTTTCCCCTGTTTTTCCATCGCCCAGGCTGAGCTCCTGTAAGGAGGAGATAAGGCCCCCCAGCAGGTCAGGACCACAGCTGTCGCCTTCCGACTTCCTGGACAAGCTCATGGGAAAAACGTCGGGATATGACGCCCGCATCAGACCATACTTCAAAGGTACAGTACATGCCGAGGCGCGCTGTCGCAGGAGGCCCTGGGAAAAAAAGAAAAAAATCCAGTGGAGGGCACGAGCACTCGAAAAACAAAGAGCGAAAGACAAGGGGAGGTGTGCCGTGAAAGCTAAGCAGCTGCATGTGCTGAGTATTGTTCTGTCAGAAACTGAAGTGCGGCATTCTGATGTTTCCAGCCTTCCACGACATATATATTGCATCAGCTTGTCCTCATTTTCACACAGTGTCGTTTGGTCCAACATTTAACCAAGCCTTTGTGGTGACAGCCAGCCGTTCTGTTGTTCCGAGATGGACTTCCTTTAGGGACGAGGCTGCCGCCTCCCCGGAATTACATTCATATTTTGCTAAATTGCTTGGGCAATTACGTTTTGACGGGAAAATAATTGCTGCCAGGATTATGCTCTCTGGCGATGATTTTTTTGCTTTCCATTCCTAGAACCGGAAGACCTCCAAATTGTGTGGCACATGCAAGTGACGGGAGGAGCAGCATGGCACACAATTATGTGTCTGCTTTGTTTTTTTGGCGGGGCGATTCTGAAGCCTCATAAATGTCAAAATATATGTATGTAAACACATTTAAAAAATTAAAAATAAAGTTGGTAGCCTAAGGGAAAAACTGCTTTAAATTATAAAAGGCCTCGGTAGATATAGGTTTTTATTGGTACGTTCGACGCAGACAGCGGTGTGAAACTAAATCCCATCTGATGTGAAACTCTGTCACCGTCTCTTTTTTCCTCCTCTCAGGTCCGCCTGTGAATGTCACCTGTAATATCTTCATCAACAGCTTTGGGTCCATCACAGAAACTACAATGGTAAGGAGGCCTGATGATTTTAAAGATTGGACAAAAAAATATATATATCAATATATATATATATATATATATATATATCTTTTCTTCTGAAAAGCAAATTGATATTGTCTAAAACTATCATTGCAATGAATTTCTTCCTTGACATAACTATGGACGGATCATTGCATATGGCTTAGTCTCCCATGATTTGTACCAAAACCTTCCAGCGCTCCATCCCCTTTCTTTCCAACTATACCTCCTTTGCTAATTCACTCAGTGCTGAAGCCACTCCCTCGTTTCTGTGTTTCCTGGAGCATAGCAGTGCGACCTTCAGAGACCAGTGGGTCACTGACGTACTGATAATGAACTGTCCGCTCTGCAATTAAAATGAAAAATTGGGCAAAATGAATGAAACAGAGGCGGGGAGGGAGAGAGGGCAGGGGGTTTCGGGGGGTGGATGGCTGCCCTCAAGTCTGCACCGTCAGTGTTGAAACTGCTGGTTCAGCACAGTACATTTCAGAACTGGTTAAGGTTGCCCCAGGGAGGCTCGGTCAGGTTGGCCCATGAACCGCTGATGTCATTGTACGCACGTGTCAATGAAGTCAATTAAGTGAGAGAGCGGGAAAAGCGACAATCCACAACAATGCCTTCGACGAATTCTGAATCATAGCACAGACAATAATTCAAATTTAATGAACTCATGTGTGGTAGCTGCAGGCAGGAGGGATTGTGTCGTGTTCAGTAGTTGTCCTCGGCCTTTGCCCTTATGCCAGCGCTCTGTTAATCAGAAGCACAATGGGCCACAACGGTAAACACCTAAATGCTGGAACTTATCATAGATTAATATTTCATTACGTGAATTCTTATCAGTTATAATGGACCCCACTGGTGACCAGTATTACAGGTTATTGTATTATCACTACAGAGCAGAACAAGCCATTTCTGATCACTCCATCTGAACCACAAACTCCTCCGATGACATCATTTCAATGAACTGCCCTGATTCACCCCCCCCCCCCCTCCCGCAGGACTACAGACTCAATGTGTTTCTGCGGCAAAAATGGAACGACCCTCGCCTGGCCTACAGGGAATACCCGGACGACTCCCTCGATCTGGATCCATCCATGTTGGACTCCATCTGGAAGCCCGATTTATTCTTTGCGAACGAGAAAGACGCCAATTTCCACGGGGTCACCACCGACAACAAGCTGCTGCGGATCTTCCAAGATGGCAGCGTCCTGTATAGCATCAGGTATCACATTTATAAGTGCCACATTCAGCCGCTAGATAAGTCTCGTCTTTAGACGTTTGCCATGGAATAAGTAATCATAATCCAGAAAAATTGCGGTTTGGGTATATCTGGATACGCGTCGACCAAATCCAAAATGTCCAACTCAGACACCACCTCTTTACCAAATTATGAACATAAGAATCTTACAATAACAGACAATCACGGCCCTCTTCCACTGACTGTGTTCACAAGAGGTTCTTCATAAAGTAAGTACGTGTAATTGAGATGGAATAAATGACACAACTCAGGCAATGTTAGGAAAGTCAATCACTGCGGCGAGTGTGGATTCAGGTGGTGAATAAGATATTGTGTCATCACAACACAGAAGCAAAGATGGGGGGCCTGTGTGTTTACTGCAGGCCGCTCATGTTTTGCCTCCGGGCCAAGCATTACAGGAGGCAATTACACAGCTTTCCTCCAGACAGGCTCCTGCAAAGCTCTCTGTCTCTTTTCTCTGAGGATGCTCGAAAGCTTAAGACATCCACACCACCCCAACAAATAAAAGTGAGGATGCCTGCACCGATTATGTTGCCATTTAGCAGGGCAAACGAGCGAGGGCACGGCAGCAACTCTACACCTTGTCCATAGTCTGATTAAATCAACGGTTTCAGGATTTTTTATTTGTGCAATCTTATGTATCGCCATGTTTCATAATTTAAAAGGCAAAGCAGCTTGGCCCGGATTTATTATTTGATCGTTAACTCTTCATTTTTCCTCGTGTTTAGGGTCTTTTTCTGTCAGCCTTTTGTGCCTTTTAACGTTCCCTGTGGCTCTTTTTCTCTTTTTCAATCTATCTATCCATCTCAGGCTGACTCTTGTCCTGTCCTGCCCTATGGACTTGAAGAATTTCCCAATGGACATTCAGACCTGTACCATGCAGCTTGAAAGCTGTGAGTCTTCTCATCTTCTGCTTCCTTTTTCTAACTTCCCTGTATCTATCTCTCCTCTTGCGCGCTCTTTTCTACTGTTTGCCCAAAAAGACACACAACCACATCCTACTAATTAATGTGTGTCATTACCAGAGTTATATTCACAGTCGATATGGAACATACATTTGCTAATTGCATCTCAATCATTTATTGATATTAGAAATTAGGATATTAAGAATATGCCTGTAACCAATCAAGCCGGAGTTGCTTTGCACATATGACATTTATCAGGCAATGCTTCAGTAATTACAAAAAAATCCAAGTGGGTAAACTACTACTGTAATCAGTGTAAACTGCATATGCACCATGCAAGAATAACAAGTTTGGCGTGCGCAGCAGCAGGTAAGCATGACGTAAGCCTAAGCGAATGATCAATTTCTTACCATTCTTTACTTAACATATTCACCTATCTGTACATTTATCAAAACGAGAAGGTTTGAAGAAATGTACAAGATGAATTTGAAACCGTTTCAAAGCGTCATTACAGTGATAAAACGAAGGATAGGAATAATATGCCTCCTTGTTCCCTTGCCTTTAGCGGAGACAGGCTTTGCCCTCACGAAACCAATTTCCAAGATATAAATAATGAAACTTTAATTTTGTTTCCCTTTTATTATACGTGACCCACTCCCTGTGCCTAGAGGTGACCTAATTTCCCATCACAGGGACAAAAGAATGTGCGAGACAGAAGTGGGAGACAGACAGACACTCCATGCCATGAAGCATAGCTGCCCCTATTCTCAAGCATTTCTTACAAACAAACGGCATGCATGCTGGCATCGCGCCCTAACGGATTCACAAGAACAAAAAGTGTAGGTTTGTAATAGACCTACCGGTAGTTACTTTCCCCGTTGTACGGGAGGCCGCATGATTTATTTCTGCAAATTACCACAGCAGCAAACCAACAATAACATCTAATAAGCAGGGCAGACATACAAAAATAATGTATACAAAGACATTTCATCCTTTACTTTGTGTGTTTAAGGCAGCCGTGTGAGCACATGTTTGAGTTTTGGGGAAGTAAACGCATCGCGGTGCCATTAGAGGAGACTGGGCAGGATACTTGGCCTCGCGTTGATGAGTGGTGTTACACCACCCAGGGGTGTGATCACCTTAGCTAGGGGCTTGATGTTAAAGGGGAACATGATTTTACTTTATTGCCACTATTATGGCACGTTTTGGAAACATCAACTCTTCAACACGAGAGAGAGAGAGAGAGAGAGAGAGAGAGAGAGATGAAAAGGGGGGAGGAGAGTTCTCTTTGGGGTTTGAGAGCCAAGGCCAAATCTTCTTTTCTGCCTCTCACACCATGGGCTCATATAGATGTATATAAATAGATTCTGCCTTATTCCAGACACATCAAAGCAGCATATACAGTATGCAGCTAATACCACTGTGCTTTGCCTCAAACCATCAGTGTCCAGTAAACCTCAGGACCACTTTGTTACTGGGACTATAAGTGAAAAATCAACACTGTAGGACAGCACATCTGAAGCTCAACTGTAGGCCACATAGCTGCTTTCATTAAACGCATGTTTTTTTGTTTTTTTACACGAAAAAAAAAACAAGGCGCCATATGCATGCAACAGCCAGTAATCTACATTACTGAGATGTTCCAGATGTGTTATGTCTCATTTCATTACGCTTTAAACACTCGATACTGGTATTGCCCTTCCTTGCTACGGCGGGGTAAGGGAAAGACAGCGAATTCTCGCCGTGAACAAGCTAAGTGTGTTTGGGTCGTACTGTTACTCAGGACGTGCGGTATGGAATTCACTATAACATCTTGAATAATTGATGTCTTTGTAACTCGGGGCCCTAAAGGGTCCCGGTAGACGTCGGTATTTTTTCATATACGCGGGGAATTCCCGCGGCCGTGTTGCCTCTGGCCTGAATTTTTCAAATTCCTATGATCTGGTACGTGCGAGGAATGAAACCGATAGAAATAAATAAATAAAACTATAAATAAATCATCATTAACCTCTCCTGCATGGACGTTATTAAACGAATCATTGTTGAAGTGCAGTGGCAAGATTACGCGCACATATTATCAGCGCAGTGCGGGTGAACACATAGAGTTATGCATCTCCCTCAGCGGATATGCTCCTCATCTCCCCGTTATTCTGCAACCTTCAAGGCACCATGACGACAGGAACGTGGCTGCGGTGCGTGACCTTTACCGTGACCAGCACGGTGGCAGAGGGTAGCTGCTTGGACAGATGGGCAGGGGGCACATTACATCACCGCACCGTGCCATCTTTCATTCTCTGGCTCCCCGGGCCTCATTAGCCCGACAGTTTCTGAGGTTTGCGAAACCCCGAATGTAATCCATAGTAACGAGATCCCAGTGAAAAAAGGAGGTTAAGGCAAAGAGAGTGGAGGAGGCGGAGGGGGAGGGGGATCACAGCAATTTTGATAATAGAGATATGAATTTTTAACAGCGTGTGCAGCACAAATCTTGACTTTCCGCAGTGTGCTGGAGTCTAAACAACTTTTGTTATTCTTGCACTGAATACAAAGCCAAAGGAAATAGGTTTCATCTCATGACCGACTTAAAGCCGCATTTCCCCACCGTTTCACCCTGATTTAGATGTCTCCTCTCCCCTCTTTATCTCCCCTGCTCTCCTTTCACAGTCGGTTACACCATGAACGACTTGATCTTTGAGTGGCTGTCTGAGAACCCTGTTCAGGTGGCTGACGATCTCACCCTCCCACAGTTTGTGCTCGAAGAGGAGATGGATTTGGGCTACTGCACCAAGTATTACAACACAGGTAACTTGTGAATCACAGATTGTCGCCGAGTTCGTCAACTGAATGCGGAACATGTAAAAGGTCAGAAATGAGCTAATTGGCAGCCGTTTTAAGAAAAATGCACACATGGGTTGTCGGTTGTGAAATAATTGGTCCTTTATGCATTATTTATCATTACATTGGTTTTGTATATATATATTTTAAATCTAATGTATATTCATGGCGATACGATGTCCTGTGTCTGCAGGCAAATTCACCTGTATTGAGGTGAAGTTCCATCTGGAAAGACAGATGGGCTACTACTTGATCCAGATGTACATCCCCTCCCTCCTCATCGTCATCCTCTCATGGGTCTCCTTCTGGATAAACATGGACGCTGCACCGGCCAGAGTGGGCCTGGGCATCACCACAGTGCTCACCATGACCACACAGAGCTCGGGTTCCAGAGCCTCGCTGCCAAAGGTGAGTGTGGCAACTCTTTCTTGCTCACAAATTAAGGTTGACTCATTGATTTTTTTATTTTGTGAGGTTTTTACTATTTGAATTAACGTTTACTATTGTGCTTGAAACTGCCTGACATAGACACAAATGCTTGACTGCAAAAGTTGCGTCCTCCAGAGTTGGGGACTTTGGAGGGAGTTTTACAAAGGGATGCGCGGTTTTTAAGTTTTAGATCATGAAATGCTGATATTGCATGGAGGCAGGTCCTGATTGAGGTCAAAGCTAGAGACTAATTAGGGAGGTGAGGTGAGGACACTGGACTGGAGGGAACACGGGAGAGATAAATACTGGCAGATGTCCATTAAATTGTCTTTTATATTACTTTGGTGGGGTCCCGCATTTCAGAATCACAGCGCTAGGTGTTTTGGATGGTGGGTAACCATGGCAACAGTACATCTGCCTCCCGCTAGGTTACTATAGTTGACTCTCACTGGTGCTTGTCGATTCCGTCGGCATTTTGACCCGGAGGAGGATTTTAACTTCAAACTGACATCAGGGAAGTAACACGGGGCTACGCCCGTCCTCGTCAGAAGCTCCCCGTTCACATTTACACAGTTAAACATCTGCACCTGGAGGCTGCCAGGTACAAGCCAAGAAAGTGTTCACTCATTCCAACAATCCCTAGATAATTGAAACGGCGCACAATGATAATTTGGCCGAATAACGCAATAATTGTTGTTAGTTGGGCTGCCTCCGCGATTCAAAAGAAAAGGGAAAACAATTCCTGTCCCGCTTTCTTCTTTCCTCCCTGACTATAAATATCTGTGACAGTCAGCAAACTGCTGCTCAATTGAGTGAAGCTTCTGCTTTCTGCGTGCTCAGTCTGCGTGGCTGATGTGATGCGACACATCTTCTCTCATGAACGACGCGGCCGGGGCTCCCTCCCCCCCCCCCCAAGTCTGAGCCACGAACCTGTCTCGTAGCTATGTGCCACGTCCCACTGACTCATTACAATTAGGCAGCCCCGAAGAAGTGTGTCATTACATGCCACAGCGGTGGAATGCAAGGAAATCGTGAATAACCCACCGAATATCGAAATATTATCGGCCCTTATGGATTGACCACTGACGACTCGGCGAACTTGTCTGTTCCCAGGTGTCCTACGTGAAGGCCATTGACATTTGGATGGCGGTGTGCCTCCTGTTCGTATTTGCTGCACTGCTGGAGTACGCGGCAGTTAACTTTGTCTCGAGGCAACACAAGGAGTTCATCAGGCTGAGGAAAAAGCAGCGGCAACAAAGGATAGTGAGTATCAATCATGCAAACGCGCGCGCGCACACACGCTGGCAATTCAAGGCTCCGACAATGAAAACACGCCGACAGGCGGTGTCGCACAACGTAGGCGATTCCCAGAAGCACGCGCACGAAACGCACACATTCCACTCACTGCTTGTCAGCCCCCATAACACTGACTTATGCCACTCGCTGTTGTTGCGACGCCGTGCATTCGGGAACCGACCACATCAACACGCTACAGCTGGCTGTCATACTGTGTTACATGAAGAGGGTCTGCTCATTTCACTTCTGCTCGTTTCCATGGTGAGCAGTGACCTGTGAAGAGCCTTTGTGACCCCGACCCTCGGTCACTGGGTTTGACACACAGCAACGGCCTCTCTACAACCTGCCCATGGGAATGGGATACCCCGACCCCTCTATTTATACCGGGTCCATTCTGATTGACATATTTCAAAATTCTGACCTCGGGTGGCCAGTGTGACAGTCATTATGTAATGACTTGTTATTACCAGTCATTCCATTTGGATGGAATGATCAAAAAAACAATCAGTCAGAAATGAAAAAAGGTATATAAAATCATTTTATAGGTCCCACCCAATACTGTGGGATATACTCTAATGAGGTACTGCAATAGTTTGGCATTTTTGAAGATACATTTATTCACCGTCAATTAGATCAATACACTTTGACATTACTCTCCGAACCCTAAAACAAACACCAGCATCTACCCGCCGGCTCCTCTAAAGCTCGCTAATCAACACGTTACATCTCATGCGTCTAATCGACATCGACGATAAAAAGTGTGAAAATGGAATGTGTGTTTTTATAAAGGATTATATGCTAAACCCACCCACCCATCCCAGCTGAGCAGAAGGAAATATTCCAGGGGACCACGAGCATAATCATCCTGACGCAGGACTTAAAAGTCAAAGCGAAGGAATGGACTAAGAGTAGAAAACGCCAGCAAATCAAATGATTTACATTCATTATCCACTGATCAGTAATTATCAGTGATCTGTGAAGCATTAATGCACAGGTTCAACATTAACAAAGTCAATAGTAAGTGCTTTTGTGACTGGTTTGTTTGTTTTTGGCATCAAATGAATTTTTTGGACTGTTTTGAGTGAAGATTATCAATGCAAACACGAGGTTGATGAAATCAAGCCATTTGAGCCCCCTTTTGGGACAAACTGCGAGGTTACTCCAAAAAGAAAGAGACGAGATGTCTTGAAGGCCCGACCAAACAGTTCCCAGAGCGGGCGGCGTCCCGCAGTCATGGCAGGGCTCCCTGTGAAGGCAGATTTACTGGGCAGCCTGCCTGCCTGCCTGCCTCGACGCAGAGACAAAACGATGGACTTCCCCTGTCCGCATCAGCAGCAACAATTGCTCCCACCGAGGAGTCTCATGTCAGGAGCTATCCATCTAAACGGTATCGACGCGCAACCCGAAGTGTCTTACTCGAGAGAGAGGGGATTGGGACTCCGATGTACAAATCCCAGACTGACCAGGCGCGATCAATGCACTTATTGCTCATTAAGGAAAAAACAGAGACGTCATGCGACTACAGTTGCAAATCCACACAGCCCTCGAAACTGCAACAGTAGATGAAGAGATCTGTAAATCCGTTAGCTCGACATGGCTCCTTGAGGATTCCTTATTCCGCTTCGAAACCAACAGCTGCAGATAATGTCCGGTATGATCACCCCGACGTTGCCGTTTTAATCGAAAGCTGCAAACGCCCTGATTGAGTTTGTTGTTTGAATTTAAAAACTGTCTTTAATCACTTTATTTTTGGCATTTTCTCCTACAAGAGTTCTTCTTACTCCTGTTTTACATCATTATATGAAATATATATATATATATAACAAAAAAAAGGATCATTAACAATTATTCCAATTTATCTACCTTCCTTTCCCGGTGGAGGTGCTTGCCAGTCAGCCTGGGAATGTTGATATCCATGGTAACAACTCAACCCAAAGGAATCTGAGTCAGCACTGCAGCGCCTGTGACAGGGTAAAAGAAATTGACCCCCGCGTCAACCCTGACCTTCAAACCTAACTTTTGTTTGTGCCACCAGCTTCCCGAATGGATTGTGTTGTGCAACTTTGCCCCCCGAGACCTGAATTTAACCTGGCATCTCTCCCATAACCAAACCGCTGAGCTCCCCCTGTCGCAATTGACCCTCTTTCACATCCTCTGCCCTTTTATGCTTACATTACTGACTTGGAATCCTTTATTCCTCCCTGATGTGTGACTGTTTTAAAAGCTGATTTAAAATATGTTCCTCCTCTTCCTTGAACTCTCCAAGTATGTGACAGAGCAATAGATCTGGTTGAGATCCTCTGATTGCCTGAAGTAGGCCTGTAGCCTTGTAAACTCAAATTTACAGCGAGAAAGCAAATGAGTCTATTTTCCCATAGGCCGATAGGCTCTTCACAGTTAGAAAACACAGCGCAATGATCACAAGGGCTTGTCTTACCACAACAAATCACAAACTGCGTGTCTGTTGCTGAGAGCACAGGCCAAAGACAATGAGCCACAATTACCCTTCGAGAGACGCACCATTAGACTTTGGCACATGATGTACCGTATCGCTTAGGAGAGAGTGGGAGGGATAATGAAGTTTTGCCAGTCCCCCCTGTGGGATGATGTCATTTGTCATCGGGGCGAAAAGTTAGTTAGTCTAGATAGAGTTACCCCAGTCGAGGCGATCGAAAGAACCCGGAGGTTTACAGCAAATCGAAGAAGCAGCAGCTTAATCTGCGACCCAACGGTGAAGGTGCGTGTGAGGGCGGCTGGCAGAGATCAGGTGTGGGGTTAGTTTGTAATAGGACTAAGTGGACGCACTGTGCAAAAGACATTTAACACAAGGAGACAGGTGGAGACAGGTGTGAAATGCATCAGCTCCGGGGTCAGCTCTAAGAGAACGAGAGAGAGAGAGAGAGAAGGGGACGCGGGGGATCACCTCACTCCGACTACTAATCATCCAATCAGATCGCACATCTTCCCTTCCCTCTGCTAGAGTGGATCTCTGAGCGCGTCCGAGGGCTGTCAGAGTTAAGCTGCCTGTCTATTAATATTCTCTTCAGGAGGGGGGGGAACGCTGCCTCACTCGCGGTGTGAAAAAAAAAAAGAAAAAAGAAAAGTGCCCCGCCATTCATCAAAGCATCATGCCAAGTTTTTTTTCTTTTACTATGGTTCGAGTTCGTGACTTTCTATTAATGAAAAAGTTTAGCATTCGGTGACTTCAAAGGAGAGATGGAGGTTCATTTTTTGATTAACTTCCAGAGTCGTACTTTTCTTCTTCCCCCCCCCCCCCGCTTAACAAAGATGCCCTCCGATCGCCCTCTTCGGCTTATAGGAACAAAACGCTTAATTGATTAAAGAAAGTTTATCATCGACTGCTGCCCACTTAAGCCCTCATCGCGCGTCTCATCTTCTACCATCACATTGCAGGTAAACATCTGTTATATAACACGACCGGGTATTGGAAAATATCAGCCGGTGGTGTTGGAGGGTTTTTCAGCAAATGTTGATCATGGATTTTAATGTTTTATGCAAAATGCTGTTGGCTAGCCCCTCGAGATCGAGTGCTGCAAGAAGATGCGAATGTGACTAAACTAAAACTATAACCAATAAAACATGGGGCAGAGTATATACACATGCGCAAACATGCACACCAACAGCCTCGATTCACCACGCCATTTATAGAAGCCAAACAAAGTGGCAAGCATCCGTCTCACTCATAATCATCGATATTTACTGCATGCCCTCAATCTGTTACTCTCTGCCACCAATCGGGTGACTCATTGGCGTGCCGCTACACCTCGAATACCTTTGGGAATAGTCCGCCGAGCGGAAATGGGGAAAAAGCGGTCAACTAGTTCCTGTTGACAGGTCAATCCATTTTTTTTTTTTTTCTTCTTTTTTTCCCCCTACGCTTGACTCCACAGGAGGAGGAACTGATGAGGGAGAGCCGAGGTTTTTACTTCCGGGGCTACGGACTGGGTCACTGCCTGCAGAACAAGGACGGCGGCGCCGCCGTGGAGGGGGCCACCGTGTTCACAGCCCCGCCACCGCCGCCTCCGCCGCCCGTGGCCGACAGCGACGCCATTCACAAGCGCTTCGTGGACCGGGCCAAGCGCATCGACACGATATCGAGAGCCGTCTTTCCCCTGAGCTTCCTCATATTCAACATCTTCTACTGGATCACCTACAAAGTGCTGCGACACGAGGACATCCACGCGAGTTTGTAAAGCGCCAAGCTTCGGGTTTTGTTTTTTTTTGTTTTTTGTTTTTTCCTCTTCATCAGAACCAAAACTGCCTGCCAGATCTGCATTGCACTGAGGAAAGGCCCAGAGAGGCCAGAAGAGCTTTTTAAAAACCTTTGTGCTCAGGTTCTCAGAGGAAAGAGCGACTGAGGTGAAAGAAAGAGGTCAAGCTCCGTGGATTCAGGTTGGTGTGCTGGTGTGATTTCCCCTCTCCCTTTTGTCTTGGTTTGATTTGTACGGATACAGCGGACGATTATAGCGTGACGATAATTCATGAAGTTTGTTTGAGAGTTCAGAGAAGTAGATGTTGATATTGACTGGATGAGCTATATTTACTTGAATTTTGACACTACGCATTTCTCAATGAATAAAAGAAAATTATTTTCTGTTTTTAAACACCTTTAGATTATCCAATGGCTACACATGGATGTGGGGAAAGGGAAGGGCCCTGGATGTTTATGATTATGTAATGTAAGTGGTGATAATTCAGTTGAGCTACTTTTGACAACAATGTATACAGTGTATAAAGTGTATATACACACACACACACACAAAGGTGTTCATCAAACTGCACAAAGCACAAATATGTATTTCCTTTTGTCTAAATTTAAATAAATTGTTATTCTGCCAGGAAATCAGAATCGATTTTGCTCCTCTTTAACTTGAAGATTTGGTTGAATACCTGAGGCAAGGGGTATGCAGAGGAATGTGGACAGGTCATTTCGTCACAAAACTGCATGACGCACCATTGTTTTTCTAGTGGGGTCCTTTAGCATACACACAGGGTAGAAATCAAACCCTACAATTGCAAACACTGCAGATAAAATAAGTTATCACTTCACGTCAGTGGGTCCAGTTCTATGTTTGTTTTTCATTTGAAATCGTGGCTGTAATTGTTAGCGGTGAAGCCACACACTCTTACTTAATTCATCAGGGGGGGGAATTTAAGGAATGAAGCTGCCGTTTCTCAGCCAGTCTCAGGAGTGGCTTTGAAGATGTGGAAATGCAGATGGGTCGGAGTGGGAGCATCCGTAGCACGTAGAAATCAGAGGGTTGTTGTTGTTTTTGTTTTTTTAATCAACTAATGACTTTGAAAAGTACTTGTTCCACAACGACAATGAATTCAGCCAAGCAACCGCATGGAGCCTTTTGTCAGCAGTCCCAATCGTCTTGTCATTTCTAAAGAAATATATTTGTTTATACAGCAGGGATCCTGGTGACCAAAAAATATGCCAGGGCTAAAACACAACAAGCAGTCCACAGCTTTTTCTCCTTTCACTTAAAATCAATCAAAGAAGCACATGGAGCATTATGGCAATATAAGAGGCTTTTTTTCTACACCCACAAACCCTGACTGACACACGCAAAAATAAGCCTGTAATTCTGGCGCACAATGGTCCGTCGCCTCTTCCAGAAAACAGCGCGTCCCCACCTCAGAGCGCGCATTATGTCAAGGACACCGGAGAGTGGTAGATTCCAATAACGCAGCTCGGTCGGTGGGATTCCCGCGGCAACTTTCATTACGCACAAAAGTCCCAAGAGTGTGATGACTTCAACAAATGCAACCCCACAACCCCTTAACGTGTCGCCCGTCACTAGGCAGCAATAAGACACCCGCGGCTATAAACTGTCTGATCTATAAAGCAAGCCTGCCACGGAAAGGCTGGAGCCAAATGAGCACATGAAATATTCATGTTTCCAACAGCCTTTCGACACCTGTGACGCCGGGACGTGTGTTAGATTTTATTTGACGAAGGCCTCTCAGGAATTCTCCAATGTTGACGCATACGTCAGGGTCATCTCATTGTGTATACATGGACATAAAATGAGCGGGCGAAGATAATCGGAGCCCTTGCCGTCTCCCTCGGGGGTAATCAACGTGCTTTCCCCCCTTCTTCATGTCCAGCTGAATGTCACAGGTGCCACAGCTAAAACCGATTCCGAGAGCAGCTTTAGACCTGCGATCAATACTGCTGTCCCTGGGCCCCTTGCCGCTCGCACACACGAGAGGCCAAAACACACGCAGGGACACAAAAATGGCACCGTTCTCCAGCGTTGAGGATTTTCGCACGCGTTTCAATTTTACAACAGCAATCAGCGTCACGCTGCAGGGGCTTTCGGAGGTTCGCTCCTCTCCTCGGATGCCTTGGAAATGGTTTTTTTTTCTGCTCGGTACACAAGGATAGTCATTTCTGAAATCAATAAAGCAATGCATTGACCATCAAGAGCCTGCATCTCCAGGAAGACGTAACCTGGCAAACGACTGCTTTGTGATATGCAATGGCAATCGAAGGGAAAACACCGATTTTCATGCTTGCTCCGTGCAATATTTTGAACACACTTGAAATATCCCCCAACACGTGGAAACAGACATTCTTACACATACAATACTTATGCATCCAATATAGTAATAAAAAGGTTTCTATGTAACCACAACAGGGTGGTTTAATGCAAATGCTCTCTATCCACAGTCAAAGTCTCCAACTATGTAGTTGTTTTTTTTTTTTCATGTTTTTAAATTGGTTTCCTTTAGGATTTATTGTACAACAGGGGTGCAAAGTTTGGAGAATAAATCAAAGTAAAGCTTTCACCCGTGCAGTGTGATGTTTACGCCGCTGAACAAGAGTTGCGTTTATCATTACACCAATTATAACTTTCCGCTAAATGTTTACAACCGGAGCATTTTCAATATGTTGTACTATTTAAAAGCCCAGTATTTCAAATGGCTATGCCGGCATTTACGTTCAGAAATATAGTTGAAGGTAAAATAAATGATTTATGGTTATGCTCTGCCACCGAAAAAGATGTCGCTGACACCGTTCTGATGTGGATCATAAATACTGTGTAGAGCCATAGCAAAGTGGAAACAACGAGGGGAAAAAGAAGGTAATGGCACATCACTGGAATGCGACCATTCCTTGTCTAAACACATGCTGGTGCGTGAGGCTTTCTATGGGCTAAAAAACATATTTGCAGGGAAATGAATCTGTGAATGAATCAACCAGAGGCAGCCAGAAGGTCACAGTGAGTCATATGGATGAAAGTGAAGCAAAGAAACACAGTGATTGGGCCGTTATGCACAGAAAAATGCCGCATGGCCGAACCAAATCGCGGTCCTAATCTTGTCCGTGAATCATTTTGTTGAAATATTTAGCCATCACAAACGTAAGAGTGAATTCAGATGTCGAGGTCATAACTTGGTTTCCATAACTTGGAGACCATTATGGTTCCTGTCAGCATTTTGTGTCGTTTTTGCTCAATAAATCTATTCCAGAAATGGAAACTGTTATTTTCCTGGTAAAGCCGCATTAGACAGAGCCAAGAGTCCCAAAGTGAGCATCTCAAAACCCCAGGTACCTGACGGCGCTGAGGTAATACAAAAACAACTTTTGTAACCACATTCCTCATGCTGACTGCAGACAAAATGTGTGTGTGGGGGGGGGCAGGATGTTTGGGCTGTAGTCAGTAATGCCAAAAAGCAAAGCCATCAACAAAACATCCCTGATCCGGAGGTTTTATATGTTCCACTGGATTCATTCAGTCCCAATCGGTTCTGCGTTGGCACATTATGCCCATACAACGCTCCTCTGAAAGACAACATGAGCTGAGACAAGTGGAAAAGTAGTCCCTCTTTGCATGAGGTTATGTTAATGCGCCACTGATACGGCATCTCCTTGAAAAGGTCAGATAAGCCACTTGAATGACTAAGGAATCAAAATGTTTTTTTTTCCCCCATCTTGTCCAATTATGTTAAAAAAAAATCAAGAAAACGTGCATCTTCAAACGACATGCTTCCGACAATACATTGAGGAAAATCCCACATTTCCAGCAGAGCTGAAGAACTCACCCATGTACATGCGCACTTGTACATAAAAAAAACCCTACGTGGATTCATTTCCACTAATCCCTCGCTGCGTCTCTCCATGCCAACATCCGAGAGAAGCCCTACAGCCGGGGAAACGGCAGCCCGGGCTTTGCGTGGATAATGGTTATAGACGTATGCTCACCGCATTTCCTTTGTGCGCAAAACAAGGAATTAGTCCCTTAGTGCAATTCCCCCTGTAGAGAGAATAGGCACCAGTCTGAATTATGTCAAGCCCCTTTTGCAATCCCTCCTATTATAAGATATACAAGATTTATTGGGGAGAGCTTGTTCAAGATGAAATTATATTAGACAGGAATCCTTCCTATAATATATATATATATATATATATATATATATATACACATACACGTAGCCACTACGAGGCCAATTTCTTTTTAGTTATTTTTGGGATCAGGTTTTAATACTGCAGCACGATCACACGCCTTCATTTCGACACCTGTCTTGAGTTTACTATTCACAATTTTTCGTGGGAAAGCAGAAGAGAAACCAAATCAAATCAGTGCTCTACCTATGCAGACACGTTCGTATAAGACACTTCTATTGAAGCCTTTCTATTTTCAGCGTCTTTTTACGTTATCCGACAGCTACGGTCTCTTTTCAAATCAGGATGTAAAGTTATTTTAAGGACTCAAAAAAGCGCATCGTTTGAGATTGAAACACCGCCTCTGAACTTTAAGCGCTAGCGGCTCATTACAAAAAGACACACTGAGCCATTGTCACGTTTCCGAGATGATTTTCATTCGGAGCCATTTAAATAAGTAAAAGCAAGAACACCTGGCCTAAAAGCCTCGTGATTAGACAACAGCTCGATCAGTGGCAGCGTTGATAAAAGGAAGAAAAAAAAAATCACTGATGCAAAACTACAACCGAAAGTAAGCATACAGAAGATATTTTACATACCATTGAAATGTGCGATCCTATGTAATAGGCTTGGACATCCTACGAGCTTGGCTGAAGCCAGGCAAAACAATTCCACAACTCAAAGAGACACTTTGAGGTGAGTTGACTCTCGGCCGAGTTCACTCTCTCAGAAGTGCGCCAGAATTTCAAACAGCTCCAACCACAAAGATTCACTCCTCACTAGCGTCTCATCATTTTGTTCAAAACCTCACCTCAAACTGCGCCCATACTACATCAAACCCCAGCAGTATCACTTTCCGCGGTGTTTTTTTTTAAAATAATCTCTTATTACTTAAATATTCAATAAATATTATAAATATAAAAAGAGTGCAACCAATGTCTGTCTCAGATGATCTTAGTCAGTCAACGACAACAACAACAACAACAACAACAACAACAGAACAACCAACTGAAAATGAACTCAAATTGCGTGGTGGTTTAACAGTGCTAAATGTCCTGCCGCTTTTGGGTCAGTGGCATAGGAATGAATCAGTGAACTCACCAGCGTTGTCTCCATCACGTTCCTCCGCTCCTGTCCCGTGTCCTCTGTCCTCCTCCGGTGTGGCCTGCTGTAGTGGTGTTGCAGCGTTTCCTCAGCAGGTTGTGTTCGGGCTGAAACACGTACGCCACACTCAGAGGCGCAGGCATGTTCCCCCAAACACACGTGACAGGTTATCAGGACAAATGAATGTCCCTGGGCACGGCGGCACACACTGTTGCAGCCCCAATATAAGCTCCCAAGTGTTTTTTTTTTCCCCCCCCTCCGACAAAACACGACGCCTCTTCAAACGCCGTTGGGCGTCATTTGCTTAGACACCGCAAGTCCTTTAAATAACATTCTTTTATGGGTTGGCAGCTAGCCCCGCTCATTTCCATGCTGGCCCATCAGCCGGCAGAAACACAGGCACACCTGGAGGTAATCAAGGTAACGATCTCCAGGTGAGAGCCCACGCTCCGCCCCTCTGAGCTCCAGGGGGAGGAGATTAAGACGCTAGCACGTCTGGTCATAAGAGCTTCTAGTCCTCACCGCACCCAGCTCCCACTTCCCACCTTAAATGTGTCCGACGCCAACAAATACGGAGCGGATAAATCATTCGTGGTTTGCTTTTATTATCACGATGGAAGCTCATCAAAAGGCCCCAGCGTGTACGGTGTCGCGCGTAATGTGTCAAATAAATAGCTAAAAACTCATTTTCACTTTAGTGAACAAAGTGCATGCATAATGGGATATTAACACAGGTTTACATAAATCACAAGGAAAACCTCCTTGAACTGAAATCCCAGCGGAAACATTCCATGCGTGTAGATATTGGACAAACAATAAGTTGCTGAAAAACTGAAAGCCATCAAACGGATGCCATTTCCTCTTTGAAGGTGAAACAGGCTGTGACAATACAGAAAGGTGAGGGGTTTTCCCCACTGTGCTAATTAAATGCGTCTCCCCCTTTGTTAAATATCACCTAATCCCAGTGAGCGCTGAAGGCAGTGGGATATTGAATTCAGATTAACCTTTCCATCTTCTTCTTTGTTTTCAACGGAAGGTCAAAAGCAAAGCTTGGCCCGCCGACCCCGTCAGTCTGACCGTCCTTCATGCTGTAAATTAGAATCCGGACAAAATCCCGAATATATTAAAACAGACAATATCATATAAGGGCCTTCATTTCAGAATTGGAGCCACACGTACACTAATCATCAGTACCTGAACCTGTTTTAGAGCACTTTTAAAATATCATTTTAAAAGAATGCGTTTTATTTGTCTCCGATGGTTTTATTTCATTTACTGAATGTACTATTCTGACAGCTCTCCTCTGTATGTAAAGGCCAGGACAGCACCACACGTTGTGGACTTTTCAACAGCACTCCACCGTCCGCTCCACCAGGGATCAAACCGAGGCGTCTGTGGCCTTTATCCATGGCCAGGTGGCGGCAACTGTGAAAATCATTTTCCTGTGCTTTTCTGATCTCCTGCGGAAATGTGATTACCGTGGTCATAGGTCTCCCCCCGCTCAATCCTCCTCCTCCTCCTGCCCCAATATCTGATACCCACACGGATGTTGGCCTGACCGCATCCAGCCGAGTTTGACGATCTCACGCTGCCACAGAAAACCAAAGATTATGACTTTCCTGGCTTTTGGGCCAAAATAGTTACACGCACCTCCACCACCTGCCCTGCTTCCCACAGCCACTGAATGCATCGCGCTGAGATTGCTCTGGATGCTCACTTGAGGTTGAGGAAGTCGGGGGGGCAATCCACAAGTGCTGAAGCACTATCAATACTACATTGTCTTTAACGTAATCAAAGGTACAATACAAGGATTAAAATGACGTGCAACTTCATTACCAAAAAAAAAGTTCTTATTTCTGTTTAGGTTTTTCCATCAATTTAAGGCGTTTTGCAAAAGCAGATTGTCTAGAATGGAGCAAAACCCAACACTTCCACTAAGTCTCGTTGCCTTGGAAACAAAAAGGGCCTGATAGGAGGCCAGGAGTGAATAATTCTGCGAGACACGGTGTTGGTGGGGAGGCAACCAGTCTACGGGGCCTGAAGCATGAAGGTGTGTGTAGTTGAAGGATGCGCTTGTGCGAGCGCACACAATCCGTCTGCTTGTGTTTGAGGGGAAACGACATTTGAGGGAGATGCAGCAGGATCAAAACCCCCCCCGCCCTAAGATTCCCATTGTCGTCACTATGGGCAGTCTTTGCAATAGCTTCCGAAATAAGCATTGTGTTTTTCTTTGGTATCCTTCTGTGTTGCGAGGGGAGTGGTGTCTGCGCAGAAGCACGTTGGACTGCGAAGGACGGGACACTCAGCAGCTGCTGTTGCGCGATTTTATTTACCGTCCACTTCCTGCCGAGTAATGGTCTGTCCTACCCAGTTACCCCCCCACAACACACACACACCCTCCAATGTGTCACTGTAACTGCATGGTGTGTAAAAATGCAGAATGAACCGGATTTTTTTTCCATCCCCTGCTCATTAGGAAACACTATTAAATTGACTGCATATGCAGCCAAAGGCCATTTTTCCAGCTTTACACACGGCCCTGAGAGCTGGAAGCGCTTCGTTACTATTACATGTCTTCAAATCATTCCCTACAGCAAAGAATATTTCAGATTCGGGATTATGGTGTTGAAGTTTTTATTTGAACATATTGATGAATGAATTGAAAGGTCTCCACAAAAAAGTTAGGGCAAAATTGCTTTGTTTGTTTTTTTCCCCCCAACCCGACCCTGCAGTTTAGCTCGAAACATTTTAAAATCCTTCCGCTTAGCGGTTCACTCTCACCTCTCTCTGTTATCAGAAGAAAAGAAAAGAAAAAGTCACTTTATCAGGCAACGTTGGTGATTAGCTGGTGAACATCGTGATGCATGGAGCGGTCAAAGAACAAAGAGTTTGAGGAGACAAAAACAGAATGACAAATAAGCTGAAAGACTTACATTGAATATGATATCAAATACACATACAACTTTTTTAAGCATTAGACGATCGCTCATAAATGCCATTTTATAATCGTTTCCCGTCGTGAATATGAGATGTAGCTTCGACATAAGTTCCTTAAAAAAACCTTCTTACATGCTGGGAAAGTAACAGTGTGATCTAAAGGTTTTAATAGTGCATCTCTGCTTTTGTAAATCAAGTTCAAAGTTGCCCCAAAATGTCTTGGCATGTGCGTTTCGTTTCCTCTCTTTTGAATAATTGAATAGAGACATTATAGTGCCCCATGCTAAAATGCTCTCATCTTTAAAAACCCGATGGAAATAGACCTCCTCCACCTAAAAAAAGACAAAATGCACACATCACGAGGACGAAGGGTAATAGCAGTCACAACCTTTAATCTTCATTAGCATTTAATATAAGAAAGGACCAAGCATTAAATTTGTGCATCTTCCAACACATGGAAAATTATTCTAATAGGTTAAAATCTCATTTGAATCCAATTATGTCTAAGGCTCACCACTGGAGTGTAACAGGGGTAATGAGCTAAAGCCTCCGTTTTAGCATGTGAGAGAGGTTCAGGGGACTGTAAACAATCAGGGAGGTGTTTACAGCATGGGAGTGCGGAGATGGCGTTCCAATCGTGGATCTCCTATATGCACCGGGATAGTGATCTTGCTCGGGTAACCATGGTGACAGTGATCATAAAATCCTGTATCCTGCATCACGCAGACCATGTTTTCTTGTGTAGAGCCCCTGAAAAACCATATATATATATTCTACAATTGTATTTCTCTTCATTACGGTCACATGGGGTCTGTCAGGAAAGATAATGTTACAAGTTTAACTATGGTGGGGGAAATATTTGACCTCGCTGGCTTTGAAAAAAAAAAAAAACATTTTCTTGACTCTACTGCACTCTGCATGACCAGGTGGAATAATAAGACCTGATAACCAGCTTCCCTTAGGCCATTTCCATCGCCAAATAGAGCAATAACACGATGCATTTCATGTGATAATGAAGCCATAGAGCGGTGTGCGTGACATTATTTGTTTTTGTCTCGCAGTAAATAGATTTTTTTTTTTTTTTCGGCTCCAGGCTGGAAACGCATCCAGAGAAATCAATTTGCAGTTTTGTGGTAACCTGAGACATATTGAACTCGCATACAGAATAATTTCTTCAGATCATACACAGGCAGTGTGTCAAAGAAAAAAGCAAGCACACTTTTACAACCTCAAATGAAAAAAATGATATAGGAAGGTGGCCTGCAGCCTGAAAAAGGGACAAAACTGGCTCTCCTCTTCCAGACGTAATCAGGTACAAAATGGAGCCCATTAAAACTCTAGTTTCTGATCAAATCTACAGCCACATCTACGTATATGCAGAAAGTTTGATACATGGTTGATTTGGGTTATCGGTCACGGATTTATCAAGGAAGCATTATCTCAGCACTATGGATGTCTATACCGAGATATCTAAACTCGGTAGACCATCTAACACTGTAGTCCCCGCTAGAAAGGCTAAAATGCAATTACTGCTCAATCAATATCACAATAAAAACTACTCAAAGCAAATGATCCCATAATAACCTGGTTCACATAAGTCTGCTGACAATATTCCAATCGTTTCTAGCTTGTTTCCAACCTTGAGAAATGCATAATAAATGCAAGTAAAGTTAACATTCCAATTCATGGGTCAATATAGTCATTTCCGCTGGTTAAGCCACGTTTTCGATCTTCATATTGTTTTAAGCCATACCGTACACTGCAATCAGGCGAAGGATTGTAGTCATCCGATCAATGTCATCAAACTGCATCAGTTATTGTTTTGAAGGAGACACCTCTGGTGGCAGCAGGTTAAATATTGTTTTAATCAAACCTGTATTTGAACAGTCTTTCATCCATCCGCTTTGACTTAAGTAGACGCAGACCTGACAATTTGCCACAGAAGGAGCCTCAAAATATCCTTCAGCGAGTGCCTTGCATACTGAGCCAAACAAATCACTGATTTCAACAGAAGTGTGCTGCCTTTCTTTGCTTGCTTTCGATTTTGCAATGCACCCTGTTTGTACGAGCTATAGCACCGTCCCATCCACGGCCAATTATTGTAGACAATGGGCATACTGAGAGGTGGGATTTTTCCTGGCAGGACCATGCTGCTTGTTTTGTAACAGCAGTCAGAGCAAAGGTCAGTCTTTGTGTACTCCCTGACTTTTTAGGCACGACGAATTGAATTGAATTGAATCATGTGCATTATGCTATTCAAATTGATTTTCGCAAAAAAACACATTGTAGCACCCTCTGCTGTGGCTCCGTTACGCTCTCTCTCTCTGTCTGTCTCTCTGCTGGGTACCTGCTGCTGAGGTAATAGTATTCCAGATGCAAATACTGAAAAGACGATTATTGCACACCAATTTCACATTGACAATAGAGTAAAATCATAATTTGGCACATCATTACCAGGACAGAAATGTGACAAATGCATTGTCTGGGCCAGGAGATCAGAAGATTCACTTTTCTTTCAGAATATGCACAATGCTTAAATACAGGTATACTTGAAAAGAAAAAAGCAGGGGTCACTTTGGACAAGATGCCCAAATGCATTGGTTTATACAACATGCAACACCAGGACTGTGATCCCATTCTGAGAGCTGAAGTCAGTTTAAAAAAGAAGTGATTAGACACTGTTTGCACAACTTTCCCCAGCTACCCTAATAAGGCTTAATGATTTGACTTATATTTAATATACGCTCATTGCATTTAGGATTTTCTAATTACATTTTGACTGGTTCGAATAAACCACTAGGTTGTACGGAGATTCTAATTAAAAATATCTACAACTCAGTTTTGAACCTGCATACATCTTAATAATTCATTCTAACCACTCAAAATGTAATTAGAAGTGTCGGGAAAAATAAAAAATGGGACTAACATTAAAATATCATAGCATACCGCTGTTACAACACTGTCCACAGTTTTAACCCATCTCGGGAGTCTTTTTTTTCTTTTTTTAACATCATTTATGCAGACTCTCTTTGCTGTCAGCTCTTGACTTTCTCCTGTCAAGTAAAACCAACACCGATCCAGAAAATAGCAGAAAAAATGATTTTATACTGCCAACACTCATACGTGCATTGCCTATGTCTGTAAACTAAACTAAATCCTGCCAATCTAATACATAATATAATTTATATCACACATTTAGTTAAATACACATCGGATAAGTGAAATACATAGAGGTGTGTAGCCATAATGGCAAAATAGATTTTAGTAGAGGCTATCATTAGGAAGTAATGTGAATCATTGTACATACTAACCTGCAATATACAAAATACACTATATGCTCAAATTTCAACCCACTAATAATAAAGAGTTATTGAATGAAAAACATTTTTTTTACTTAAAATATCCCCACTAGTGTAAATTACAAATCATAAGCTTGCCTCTGCAGGTTATTACCAAAACCCATTTCAGACACACTCATTTCAAGAAGGACCTAATCAAAGTTGCATCACCAGCATCCTTCCCCCGTGATAGTCACATAAACAATTGAAGCAGCTAATTACGCAACAATATATATTTTTTCCCCACTTTGGGGATATGAGCCATTTATCAAGGCACAATTCTTTGACGACATCTGTTCCTACCGCCACCTGTCCCAATAGATCAGTACAATAAAGCAGCTCCTTGACAAGAAGGCGCACCACTGCACAGCTTTAGCTTCCATTTTATCCCCATCCACACTTCATAACAAAGTTACCGACATAAGTCAGCCATGACAGTCTCTTAAATTATGTGACACTGGCGAAGAAAAGGGAGGTGATGGATTGGTGTCAAAGCTCTGGTTGGGGAGCCTTTGCGGAATAAGCCAGACAGAGAAGCTCGGGCAGCCCATCTGTCAAAAATTCCAATTAAGCACTGTACATAAAGAGGCACGCTGCTTTCGGATGCTGTGCTGTGAAATAAAAAACAACAACACGGGCTTCTATCACAGCAGTGACTGAGATCCTGTTTTCCAAAAAAAAAAAAAAAAAAGACAAAACTGTGTATTCACGTGAGCTATCCATCAGCAAGGGGGGGGGGGGGGTCAAATTGGGGGGGTGTTCAAATTGAAATCTGACATTTAGAGCCCCAACGCTATTGCTCACTGGCACTGATATGGGCCATAGCAAGTGATAAATTGTTGAAATCACCTGTCCCTGGGTGAAGCCCCTGATAATGTTTAGGGTGGAATAGACACCCTTGACATTTTGCTGAAAGGTCAGGTTTTGTGTTTATTAGTGCTCCCTTTTTAACATACTTCTAGCAGCGGGCACGCATGTAATTGCGACAAGGGACGAGGGGACATGCCCCCCCCCATGTACGAAAGAGGGACATCCTTTTACTGTGTTTAATTAGTGCACTCAGTTGGGAGGAGGCCACATTCATCGTGCTAGTTAAGTAATCACTCTCCCCCTGTGTGTGAGGAAAAACTCAAGTTTCGTGACAACGTCCAGGATTCATTTGTTTCTGTAGCAGGGTGCCCATTTACAGCTACGTTAAGGAACCCGTGTGAAAAAATACGTTTAATGGCTGCCTTCGATCTGAAGATAGTAAACAGCTTGAAGCAGCTGTGTGTACGTAGCGGTCCAGCGCTATTGTGTGTTTGGCCAAACTCCTCAGAGAACAGTGGGCCATTTTCAGTCACCCCTGTTGTGTGTTGGACAGTGAATACAATAGATATCCATCATGTCAGCCAGGTTGCTCCCTTACAAGCCTACAAACGCACAACATGCTGGCCAAATGCCTTAATTCACTCCTCAAGTAGCTCAAACTTGTACTTAATTGCACCAGAATGAATGCACTTCCTTGTGTTACATTACACAACTGTATTTAAGGCTTTTACTAATTCAGTTTAAATCATGTCTACTAAATCTGTGCTTGTTCAAATCACCACACAGCAAACCCGATGTCATGTCAAAGTCCAGTCCATGGACCGTGGGTTAAAATAATTCTGTGAGTGGGGTTATTGTTCCGCACGGACAGGTTATTGCACTGCACCCAGGTTGTCATTCATTCTGGTTCCCTCTCTAACATGAGAGCGCTAACTGTGTTACTGTCTTGTAAAAATATAGGTGCTTCGTTACACCGCCTCCGACTCCCGTTTCTTGGGACTACAACATTAAAAAAAAACATTGTGTTTCAAGCTCCTGTTGTACATAGTAACGTATTATTTGTGGTGGGTATCACGTACCTGAAAGCATTCACATTTACCTTGTCTTATCAGGTGACTTCACGTGGTTCGTGCTGAAACTTGACGCTTCCTCTTTTGAGTTCGGCAGTGATCTCATTGGACGGCCGCTGTGGCGCATTTAGCATCCATTGGCTATGGGTTATGTCCATCATCCGTGGGGCGGGTGGGCGCTGTTGACATGAGGAAATAGGTAGATAGTTATAGACGTAAACACCGTGTCGTGAGTGTGTGGTTTCCGCTTCATGCGGGAGACGCGGTGGAGGTCAGGGAGGACAATGTGCAGTGTTGTGTGTCTGCTCGCGGTCGCGTGCGCGCTGAGTCCCGTCGCTCAGGCTTTAGACAATGGCCTGGCGCAGACACCCACCATGGGCTGGCTGAACTGGGAGAGGTTCATGTGCAACACCGACTGTGAAAGGGACCCGGACAACTGCATCAGGTGAGACAGGTCAGGTGACAGTGATCCGTGAGCTGCAACACAACGGACACTCACACTCACACACACACAGCCACTAACGTTAAGGCACATTCGCACAACCCGTGATTCTCTGGCTGAGCGCACAATGAGGTGATTTCCATCCAGAGATCCGGTTAATGAACAATTTCACACTGTTGTCTGTTTCAAATCAGTGGCAATACAGGAAGTGACTGCTTGGATCACAAAGTTAACAGTGTAAATGACAAAAAAAACTAAAACATAATCACATCATTCATGGCGTAATAATCAACCTGCAGGATCCTATAATCAATCCTTACATTGCTCTTTTCATAGCCGTGACACCCATCTTGACCTGTTGGTCTATATCTGAAAACAGGTATGGCAACAGAGTCAGGTGATCATCACTGACGGTTGACGAGGCAGGGCCTCTTAGTGACCCGATTTAATCACCCTTTATTTGTTCTTTGGTTGGAGGCATGGGAAGATATTGGCGACGAGAGATTATACGAGTCAATGAGTACTGTAATAACCCTTTGTTTGCAAA
This sequence comes from Colistium nudipinnis, assembly GCA_016785305.1. Taxonomy (NCBI): domain Eukaryota; kingdom Metazoa; phylum Chordata; class Actinopteri; order Pleuronectiformes; family Rhombosoleidae; genus Colistium; species Colistium nudipinnis. Next base: position 407,911 of record JAFBJU010000768.1, read on the forward strand.
ACAAACAAAGGAACAGAGCAATGCTGAACATGTCTGAGGAACAGTTGAACAAATCTGTGAGGAAGTAGGTCCATTTTCAGTGGCCATGAATGAAAAAATAATAGTAATATGCTATAACAATTTCAATAGGAAAAGCATAGATTATAAGATTTTCATGGAAGAATGACAGGACTGCAACAAACAAAAGTTTTATGCCATGTTATGGTTGACCAACAGTCATTATATATTGAACAATATATTTATATATATATACAGTATATATAAGTAAACAGATCATATACTTCTGATTTGGGAAGCGGAAAGCATCAAATGTGTGAAAACCGATCTATGATTATCGAAATGATTGCTCATCCCCTGAAATTAAACGTTTTTAGTCTCGCAGGCATTTTAACTCGTGCCGAGGTTTCATGCAAAACACTTTTCTCATGATTAACACCAGATGTTAAGTCTTAATTAGGATTCAACTCATGATTATTTTTATTATGGACTTATCTACTCATTACGGATGAATTATTTAAACTAATAAGTATAAAAAGTAAAAAAAAAAAGGCCCATCACATGTTTCCAGGGCCAATGCGATGTCTGCAAACCCGTGGTGTGATTGATTATGATTATGATTGCAGATGTTTTTCTTTTTAAAGGGACCGATCATTTAATCTACCGTTAATTATGATTGTAGCTCACCGAGTAGGAGTAATAGTATAATATAATTCATAAATGATATTTACCGGTTGAGCTATAATAACTGTCATTATAATTGGTTTACATCACTCGACAAACTGGCACTCATTGCTACGAGCATTGCGTCTGCATGCCATATTGCTGCTGCACATGACACTGATACTGCCGTCTCCGCCCGTCTCCTCCTGCTCGTGCTGCTGCTGCTGCCGCCGCCGCCACCCTGGCAGCGAGCGCCTGTACATGCAGATGGCGGACGTGATGGTGAAGGAGGGCTGGAAAGAGGCCGGTTACGAGTACGTGTGCATCGATGACTGCTGGCCCTCCCGTCAGCGAGACGCCCAGGGCCGCCTGCAGGCAGACCCCAAACGATTCCCGGGGGGCATCAAGAAACTGGCCGACTATGTGAGTAGTAGGTACAAAAGAGGCCCGAAAACTCTCCAAGTGATTATAGTGTTCATGCTGGGATGAGGAGAGAGGTTTGGAGACGCTGAAAGGAAAGGGAGTGATACTCTCACTTATTTCACTAGCTGGGGAGCAACCGGACTGCTTCATTAAAACTTCCAGTCTTTTCACTGTGCTATGAAATGTGAGCAGGTATATAATGGTAATCTATCTTGTATTTAACATGTATGCAGCATTACCTTAGCTGTGGCGCAGTGCGTCTCTCAAGTTTGGAATCTTTTTGACGAATAGAAAGTTTAGGAAGACCTGGATAAATAAAAAGCGATTACACAGTCAGATTAAATATTAAATATGATTCATATCATATAATCCATCCAAGGTCGGCCTGCAATTATTTACATAATGAGGGGAAAGAAGCGTGTGTTTAACTCAGGTTTCAAATTCCATACTGATGGAAATTCAGCACCTGGAGCCGGGGGAGATAGCTTGGCATTAAATTGTCTCAGGTAGGAGTTTGCCGTCGGCCCCCCCTCTTTTTGCAGTTTTGTGCATTATGGACCACGTGACCGGCCGATCGTTACACGTGCAGCTGAAAAGTTACACTCCACTAGAAGGGAATCATTTTTAAGGCCCACTTCTGCAGTGCTGTGTCCTGTAATGGACGTTTTAAGCGTTGCAATATCGCCACCTGCTGGTACATTTCCATAACCATATTTCAACCATAGCAAACCATTGTAAAGCAAATCAATGAATTCCATCTTTTTTTTTCAATCCAAGATCCATTCCAAAGGTCTGAAGCTGGGTATTTATGCAGATGTTGGGACAAATACCTGCGCCGGATACCCAGGCAGCCTGGGTCACTATCAGACAGACGCTCAGACGTTCGCCGACTGGACTGTGGACCTGCTGAAGTTCGATGGCTGCTATATGGACTCGACCTCGCTGGGAGGAGGTGAGCTTTGAACTTGGCCAATGACCCACATGTCCATCATCTACAGCAAGCATTATTTAGACAAGGCCCCACTGTTACCGAGTACGGTGTTTCCGTAAAATAACTCCAGAACAGTTTTCATATATCAAGTAACTGGCGTGACCAGCTTTCGCCTTTATGGGGCCACATGTTCGCATGACTACATTGCCTCATACCATACCCAGTTCTGGGTTCATTATTTGGTTATTCTCTCAATCCGAAACTTAGTAGACTCCGCAGACAAGGTATTAGACGTAGTTAAATCTAACGTTGTGTTGTTTATCCTGGTTAAGGCTATGTAAATATGTCGAAAGCGCTGAACCAAACTGGAAGAAGCATCCTGTACTCCTGCGAGTGGCCGTTGTATGAGTGGCCTTACCGTAAGGTAAGAGAGAATTTCGTAAAATTCAACATCATCAATCTCTGCTTGACCTGCTGGTTTACAGTACATTCACATAAAATACAATACTGTAGTGTCAATAGTGATCTTCCGGCACACGATGACACCGTATGCCCTACGTTACACTACACAAAAGAGCATTTCTCTGCCTCCAGCCCAACTACACTGCCATTCGTGAGACATGTAACCACTGGCGCAACTTCAATGACGTATACGACTCGTGGAGCTCTGTCAAAACCATCTTGGACTGGACTGCTTCTCATCAAGACATCATTGTCCCCGCGGCTGGATCTGGGGGCTGGAATGACCCCGATATGGTACGGCGCTCTTCTCAAGCCCTTACTATCGTCTCTTTGACCTCAAACTTCAGTGTGGTTTGCCACATTGTGATGTCACTTGGTTGTCTATAGCGCAGACTTAAAGACTTAAAGACTTAAAAAGGTCAAAACGCGACAAAATAAACACACCAGCATCGGATCACTGATTCAGCAATGGAGAAATAATAAAGTCATTCAATAGAATTCCCATTCACAATTTGCTCTCAGGTGGCTTTCTGTAGCTCAATGTTGACCAGTCATAAGAGCAATATGGATCAATGAATCCTCTTATGATTCAATAATAGATCGGTATAAGTATTCCCAAAAACTCGCAGTATTTTTTTCCAATTTTCAACTCTATATATAGTTGCATTTTTAGGAGGACTCAACTGAATTTATATGAAACATAAAATTTACAAGCAGGATATAATGTCTCACGAGTGACGCACCGCACGTTACCAGGAACGCTCAATGGTCTTTATGTAATAAAAGTAGCAACGGTCACTCACACAATTCTGATCCTCCTCCGTTTAGCTGGTTATTGGGAACTTCGGCCTGAGTCACGATCAGCAGGAGTCTCAGATGGCTCTGTGGACCATCATGGCAGCCCCTCTGCTCATGTCCAATGACCTGAGGGACATCTGCCCTCGCTCCAAGGAGCTGCTGCAGAACAGACGCATCATTGCCATCAGCCAGGACCCGCTGGGCAAACAGGGCCACCGCACCGCTAAGGTGGGTGAGAGAGACGGCGGGGGACAGCACACAAGCATTTTTACTACATTTAGTTTCTCTCATTTAGAAATGTCCTCATCCCATCGCGGCCTAGTGGCCGGAAGCCTAATAATTGCACTAGGGGGTGATGGGTACAGTCCATTGATGATCACAATGTGTTCTGCAGTTGGACAGCTTTGAGGTGTGGGAGCGGGCTCTGTCTCAAAACCGGCTGGCCATCGCCGTCCTGAACAAACAGGAAATCGGCGGAGCCCGGAGGTTCGTCATCGCAGCGGCTCCCGGCTGGAAGATCTGTGACCCAAAGTGCAACGTCACGCAGATCCTGCCTCGCTACCAGGAGATGGGAATTCAGACCCCACGGAGCAAAATGGTAGTAACGGTGAACCCCTCAGGCACGGCTCTGCTCACCGTCACTCCAGTCGGCAGCTACACTCGGAGGAAGGACAGGCCGTCCTGGCAGGACACATCCATCAAACGCAAGAACGCCGACATGTAGTTTACAGGTGGTTTTGCACCGATGCCGGATAATTGTTCGGGGTGGGTGCTTTTGTAAATTGGAATATTTTAAGCGGAAAACCTATTTCACTTGAATGAACTCAGACATGTGGCTGCTTTTTGTATGTTAGATACATCACTGGAAATGTTTTGGTTTTTTTTGCATACATTATAGTGTGGAGGAAAAAAATGACACATTGGCATGAGTAGCATACTTCATTTCTTTCCCATTGTGCATCAAATGAAACCAAGGACGGACACACAGATCCACCCACCCCTGGGACCCAACCACAAACATCTTAACCCTCAAATGGCCCTTTAAAGTTGTCATAACAAAATAAAAACACATGTACACTCACGCCCCAGGAATAGGTGCCTTTCCAGGGTTTAGGATTAGACACCACCATGTAGTCCTCACATAGCAAGAATGATCAAACCAAGTGAGTTGGTTAAAAGGCCACTATAGGTGGCAGTATGAAACTTCGCTGCTCAATGCCAATAAATCCTTAACCCTGCACTGTAAACATTTGTATGTTAAAAATAAAAGGGAAATTGACCACTTCACTCACAAGTTGTTTTTTTGTTACATTTATTGAAAATTGCGACAACTTTATCCGGGAGGCTGGACCACAGTTTAGAACTGGATGACCTGGCCCTGTAAGACAACACAAGAAAAAACATTCGTTAGAGTTACAATGCAATACCAGGTGTCAACTGACACCTTAAAGGTTTCTGGTATTTCACACAAATTGACAGACATTATGGTTATAATCTTTCACTTTTGTGGTATATTATCAACTAATCTTTACATTAATATCTATTAGTTTAACCTTACATGAAACACAGAGCACCATGTTTAACAGCAGCATCTAATCCAAACTTTTTGAGAAGTGCAATGCATAAAAAAAAACAAAAAAAAAACAATCCTGACAAACTGTGCCGATATCCATTTGAGTCCACTCCTGAACAAATTAAATGTATCCCCATGATTCATCAGAGTTGTCACAAAACTCAGACTCATTCTCATAAAGAGGTGTTTTTGTGCAGGAAGGAGCAACTGATTGGATCATTTAATTAATGCAACACTGGTCCAATGTAATACTATCCACACGTTTTTGGCTTAACGGCCAGATGAGTGACTACTGCGACCAATGGCCATCAAAGCTCCAAAAATGTATTGCCATATACACTATACCTAGTTACAGAATATCATTATCTGTCATAAGAGCCATTTCTGGTTAGCATGGATACATTTTCTACACCGTCATTACACGCTGCCTCCCACGCATTGATATATGCGCCTTGGCCCAGCTGCCTTATCTTTCCCAGTTTTAGTGGAATTATGAATGTTAATGCAACAGGAATTTAACACATTACTTTGTTTACTAAAAAAAAAAATCAGGAGAGCAGTGTAACTAATGCCATCATACATTCTATTTATGTAAATTCAATGTGTAATTTATCTGTCAAAAATAAATTAAATTTCTGCCTGGCCAGATAATATGAAAGTTTCATAAATGTCATCAGCAGGTCATTTTCTCCACATATAAACATGATTCACAGCTCCATGATAGTTAGCCATGAATCAAGGATTAAAGCCCAGTGATGACAGCAGAGGAATACATCAGTTCAATGCATAAATTTAGGCCCGACACAAACCTACACTCTTTGATACACATTAAACTGACAGATGGAAAACAGTCAACACAATAATGATGCATACCTTTCTCTTCTTGTCACCACCCAACTCGAAGTGCTTGCATCTCTTGATGGCCAGCATTCTCTTGGATCTGCAGTTGGGCTCTACACACTCCAGCCTCAACACAATTTTCTTTGTTGTCTTTGCCTGTAAGGACATTGCAGTATTAAAAAAAAAACACCCTTTGGTAGCAACATTACACATGCCTGGCCATACAAAACTACTTACCTTTTTGCGGAAAATAGGCTTGGTCTGACCACCGTAACCACTCTGCTTTCTGTCGTATCTCCTCTTACCTGTAACACATTCACAGATGAGCCACTAGTTCAAGTACAGAGCATTTGTCACAAACAAATCCATGACAGGATGCTTACCCTGTGCGTAAAGGGAATCCTTTCCCTTCTTGTACTGGGTAACTTTGTGAGGTTGGTGCTTCTTGCACTTCTTGCAGTACGTCCTGCGGGTCTTCGGGACGTTCACCTGAACACAGAGGATAACATTGAAGGGAAATGTACTAATGCCGACGGGCCCAAGTGAAATGCAACTTCTCTATAATAATAAAGACACAGATTAAAGTGAATATCACAAAACTAAATTCAATCCACCAAAATGGCCTCGTGTGCTGATGCTAGCTGTTGGCTAACTCATTCGAGTTTAAGATGGTAACATTTGATATAAATGGTAGTGTTAAATTATGGATATTCCAAAATCGTCGCTCATGGTGCGAAAGCCCGTTCGCATAGTATCGCCTGTTAGCGTTCCAGTACAGGATAGCTGATGTGAGCTAGCTAGGCGAACACCGTGGCCTTTCAAAGTGCACAAGCCTGATGTGAATGTAAACGTTTCTCACGAACACAATGTCATAAAGGCAACATGCCATTGTTTGCTGCTTCGACTACATGCACTTCAAAGTCTTTATTATCTGAAGGAAAAATAAGCCAATCCTGTGGCGAACCCGGCTAGCAACGGCGTTTCACCACTAGCATAGCAGCCATCCCTAAAAGTCTGATTAAACAAGTCTAACATAAGCACAGATTCCAAATACAACCATGGTTGTTTGCATTAATACGCGTATAACATATCCGCGTCAACTACAATGAAAACAGATGTTTTAGTCGCACAGATTGAGTTTGATTGAGTAAAGTGTCTCCGTGTGATAATTTCGTACCATGGCTGCGTCCCGATGCAGAGGAAGAGAGAGAGACTCCACCCGGAAGCTGCTCTTAAAGAGTTCCGCTGTGAAGCGGCCGAGGTCCTCGTGTGTGCCCTCTGGTGGTAGGAAATATATGAGGAAAAATTATAATGATCGAGCAGAGAATAACAAAAACACATGTGATATTTATTTAAAAAAAAAAAGTAAAACAAACGGAATACACGTTATAATGACTATAAAGAGGTTATGAGTTAAAAGGTTGCTCACCTCTTCAAATGTTTTAGACCAGCACTGGACTAAGTAAGAAGTGACACAAATAAAAGTGTAGGTTTGGAAGGGCTGAGTGCCAGACTAAAATCCTGTGTTTATATTCTGTTTGAGTCCTCTTCCAGTCACCAACCCAACTGTCCAGAGGGCTGATATGAAAATGAGCAGGAAGAAAAAGGGGAAGTAAGCAGAGTTGATTCCTCTATGTGGCTGAGTTTAAACTTCTTGCATCACAGACAAGCACATTAAATGGAAGGCGAGCAACTGAGGCAAAGGTTTCTGCCGCCGATGCAAGCCTCAGTATCTGCACTTGCTGTTTGACCTTTTTATAGTTTCAGGGTAAGTGACATTCATACTGTGCTCTGAATTTGGCTATTTTAATGTGGTAAAAAGTAGCACAGAGTATTTTCTGCAAGAGCTAAATTGAAATCCACCTATATTTACGGCATATATGCAACTCCACATTGTATGCTCGCCAAAACATTACAGATATACAGTAAATGTAAAATAATAGCGCTGCTAAAATAAGATGCTGAATGTTTTGTCCCCAAAGATACACTGTGTTGTATTCATTATTACTTTGGTGTGTATGTGTGCATGCATGTGTGTAATTGTATCCTTGCTTATCTGTCAGGAAGCTTCAGGAAAAGAGAGCATCCTAACAGGTTCCTGCTTAAGCAATTCTTTCATGATATGGTTATGTTTCCTGTGTCTTTTTTTTTCTTTTTAGATTAGATGATTCAATGAGTGGTTAATTTTCACTTTGGCTGCTCTTGACTATTGATGTGCTGAAAAAAAATGTGTGCAGTTTTTGAGCACAGTTAAGTGTCAAATGGACAGATGCATTGTGTGGATTTTCACAACCCAAAACCACTGAACGTGTTGGTGTGCTCTGCAGAATGAAAGAGAAATGATGTACATGCATCACTGTAAGTGGTTGACTTGTAAAAAAAAATGAAAAAGAACGTTGAATGTAATGATGCATGACCATGATTGAGAGAGAGAAATGGTACGGGTGAAGTGCCGCAGCACTGATGCAACTTCCCTATCAGGTTGTCTGTGTCACTATGAGTAAACTGGCTTTTAAAACAGAAAGAAAGAAAAAAACCTTCTTCTGGTTGCAACGATATAGTGAGATTTAATCGTACACTTTCAGTAGACAGGCACCAGTTCGGTGTCACAAAGATGAGGGCGGGGGGGGGGGGCACATCAGAGCGTCGATTCTCCACCGTAAGAGTCATTTTTCCACCTCTACTAAAGTTAGTGATGTGAGAAACGATACAGTTGCGACAAATGAGAAATTAGCAAACAAAGTTTCGCAGAATGGGGAACACGGCGGAGTGTTTGTGACGGTGCAAACAAAACCAAATAGGTATTGAGATTCTGGAGAAGAATGATCACACTCTCCTGGTTGGCTGGGAGGGACAGCAGCTTTGAGTGGCGTTACAGTTCATCTGATAGAAGGAAGTGCCCACAAGCTGAAAATAGGCTGAGTGCAAACACATCTCACAGAGACAAGCAGACAGTGAACATTCAGCTGTGTGTTCAGGGTGAGTTTGAGCATCTGTTAAACAACGTTTGATCTGGTAGTATGGTACATAATAGTGTACTCTCCACCGTGTTTATATATTAACCGTTGTATTTTAGAACATTACGTTTTGTCAGGGCACCGCTCAGACTTGAATTCTGTGCTTTTGTTGAATTGACACACGTGTGCATGTGAATGATGTTCTCTGGTAAGAGTAGTGGGTGACTGTGACTTGGGTTTTAGTTCTGTATCTGTGATTGCTAAGGCTACACACTGACCAAGTGAATCTATTGACATTACGTTTAAATGAATTGGTATATGTCTGAAAAAACTTTTTCACTTCATTCCTGCAAATGTGTTGATTTTCTTCCTGTACTCATCCTGACATTCAGAAGGTAAATAATTGCTGTTTGGGTAACAAGGTCAGGTTTGACTGATTTTGTATTATTTGCTCGTCTGTCCCACTCCACTCTCATCTGGCATTGGCATGACTAGGGGCACTGTCTTGTTTGAGAGGGTGAAGCTTCATTTTATAAATAGTGGTTGGCAGATCCTGAAAACAAGACACAATAAGGTGCCGTAAAACTAGGCTTATTGGGGCTTTTTCATTTGCATTGCTTATCTCATAATGTGGGTAAGATGTAATGCAATGAGTGTTGGTGGGTGATTGAACGTGTGGCAAGAGAAAAAATGGCAATGTGATGGTGAGATGTGTTGATTAGATTGAATTATCTAAGACCGTGTATTTTTAATGTATTCAATTCACTTATGTGACATGAAAAACCCTTTAGGTGTAGGTTAATTGTGTTATATCCGATGCGATTTCTTATAAAATAACAATCAAAGAGGGGAATAAGAAGAGGAAAAAATAACATTCCATAAAGAGGGCTCCACATATGCATGAACAGTATATGGTCTACTTTTGCAGACCAGGGACTGTGTGGACACTCCCGTTAAATATTTCCTTACGGAGCTTCCTGATACAGAAGCAGGCACAGCATTTGGGTCACCATGAGGATGAACTGGATACAATGGCTGAGAGAAACAGATGGGGTGTCACCGTGTGGCATGAAAAGCAGCGCTTATGCAAAGTCATCAAGCACTGATACCTGCTCCCACTCTTGCCCCACCCCTCCAAACTTTTTCCAGATATGTAGTCTCACCTGTTGCAGTGGCATTCCTCCGACTCTTCCAAGAGAGAACAGGTATTGAGATGAACCCAGCCGAAAACACTTTAAAAAAGAAATGCAAACATGAAATGAAAATGTGTGAAGGGCCATTTTTGATTTTGAACAAAGTGTCACCGCGTGAAACAGTCCGAGCTCTCGGCGGTGTGACGACTGTAGGTTAAGGTGCAAATGTTGTGCAGTCATAAAATGTTCTGCTGCCATTATGCCAGAGTTTTCATTATTCCTTGTCCCCCCTCCCCCCGATAGATCCGTTCTGATTGAATCATGTCAGAAATAATCCTGGAAGAGATCTTCTTCAAACGATCTCAGCAGAAGAAGAAGACCTCCCCTTTGAACTACAAGGAGAGATGGTTTGTTCTCACCCAGGAGAAAATCGCCTATTATGATTTTGATCCTGACAAACGGGTACGTACGAGGAACCAAGCGAGAAATCTTGTCCCAGATCAACCCGGCCGGCAACCAAACCTCACAGACCGTTTCCCCCCCCGGCCGGGCCCCCGGCCCCCGCCCCCCCCCCCCCCCCCCCCTCCCCGCCGTGTGTTAAACAGAAGCGAAAAGGTTTGAGAGGATCCGTTGAGCTCGAGAGGGTCAAGTGTGTCGAGAAGGTCCAGACAGAGCCCAATACGCCGCTCGAACGCATATATGCTTTCCAGGTAAACATTTGGGGCGAGTGAACTCATCAAAACTCAGGGCAAACATGCCATAGTGTATACTACTTGAGCAGTATTGTACATGAGCAAGAATACCACATATCACATGATCAAACTAACTGTAGATGTATGATAAATTAAGCATATATTCCTTATTTGATATTGTTTTGTTATGTTTCCCATCCTCGTGTCATCTGTCACTGTGTAGAAGCTGCAAGAAGCAACACATGGCGGGGCATGTAACATGAGAGCAAGTTTTTTTTTTTTTTTTCTTTTTTTCTTAACACACAAAAGCTGTTCAATCCAAATGTGAGAGTCCATCTTTAAGAAGTGAAACCCTGTCTCGTACTCTAGGGGGCTTTCAGTGCCTGTACAGGTGTTGCAGTTGCACACGTGTTGAAACACAAGACGCGGCAGCGAGGTCAAAATGGCTGGCTCGAACTGTCCAAAAGAGAGTCACAGTTATTTCTTCCTTTGAGCCGCTGTGAATCAATTTGTCACACACCCTTTCGGGTGGTTCTGCCCTAACCTGCATGAGACATAACTTTTCTGTTTTCCTTTTTGCCACAGATCGTTTACGATGAAGGGCCCTTGTACGTTTTTGCAAAGAATGCCGATACCCGTGCGCATTGGATAAAGAAGCTGAAAGAAAGTAAGTCCATACATTTGGTTTTACAAATGTACCTGCATATCCTGGAAAGGTGGTTATAGAGACCATGTCTTAGCGTCACTCAGTACCTGCACAAAGAGCGAGTCACATACGTACGCGAGTTCATACGTTGCGTTTATGTAAATGTCCTTTGTGCCTTTGTGTGGCTTTTCCTATTTTACAAAAGTGGTGCGCTTCAACAAGGATCTAACGCAGAAATACCATCCGTGCTTCTGGGTCGATGGCGTGTGGCTGTGCTGCCACCAGGAAGTTAAACAAGCTATGGGCTGCAAGGTGTTAGATAGTACGAATGGTGAGAACCAATGAATAAACTTGTGCGTATGGAGAAATTCCGGTGAATTATATTTACAATAATTCATGTTAATTAATGCCATTAATAGGGTTCACATCTAAACCATCGCGTCGAAGGGGATCCAGGAAACCTCTTCCACCGACCCCAACAGAGGTGCACACCCGGTGCTTTCAATTCATATTCACCAATTACCGACAGGCTTTTTTTCCCCAATAAGCATATCCAATAATCATATCTCGTTTCAGGAAAAGAGCGGGCGGCCTTTACCTCCGCAGCCTCCTGAGACACCTGTGCCTTCTCCTGGCATGACCGTCATAGCTGAGTATGACTACACACCCATGACAGGACAGGACCTGGAGCTGAGGAAGGACGAGGAGTACACCATCCTCGAGATCTCTGAGACAAACTGGTGGAGGGCCCGAGACAAATACGGGTGAGATGTGAAAAAATAAAAAAGAACATGCAATGCGGGAGGCCAGACCAATCCGTGCAAATAACACAGACAGAAACGTAAAAGATCCATTGTTTGACCGCAGGCTGCTGGGAGTGGAGTTAACTGACAACTCGTGCTCCAAGATGCTCGTTTGGTGCGTTTATGTGTTACGCATTTGGACAATACCAATACCTACAATGCGGTTTGCTTTCTCTTACAGCAAAGAGGGATACATACCTAGTAATTATGTTGAGGAAGCATCCAGCGGGCTGGAACGATTTGAGTGAGTATGGGTGTCATCCTCGATCTGTCCTTGGTTGGTGAATTGATTTATTTTTGTTAGTGTACAATTTGTACTTTGGAGGTGTGCCAACGTTTGCGAGTCAATATTATTCCTGGTTGCTCACGTCAAAAGCAGTATGCGGGGTAAAATGATATACTCGTTTATTTTCACAGCTGGTATTGCAAGAATATGAACCGTAGCCAGGCAGAAAAGCTCTTAAAGACTGAGGTAAACCCGAATGAAAGTGTTACAGGAGGAGAGCTGTGGTACACACACACACACACACACTGGTTCTAGACTACAGTTCATCTGAAATGTACTTTACATATAGTTTTTTTTTTCTCCTACTCCTAGAACAAAGATGGAGGTTTCTTGGTACGGGACTCGAGCAAGGCCGGCAAATACACGGTGTCTTTGTTCAGTAAGGGCGGTGGGTGAGTAGGCCCTTTTAGCATATAGGCCGTATTCGCTGGCCCCACTCATGTGTGAACGTGTCAAAAAGAAGAACTGTTCGTAATGTAAGCGGAAACAGTGCGTTCCAGGGGGACAGAGATGCAAATGTTTCATGCAAAACTCGAACTAATCTGCGTGCCGATCCTTTCCACTGCAGAGCTCTAAAACTGACCTGCTCTGTGGATCCCACTGAGGGAACATTGCCTAGTCCCGCGCACGCCACAAATGAAAGACGCCTCAGTTGCTGAAAACCCGCCGGCTACATCTTCCCGCTTTCTCTCCGCAGGGAAGCGAGCGGAAGCTGCCGGCATTACAACATCTGCACCACCGCACAGGGCCAGTTTTATCTCGCAGAGAAGCACTTTTTTAACACCATCCCGGAGCTCATCAACTACCACCAACACAATTCAGCGGGTGAATACTGTAGCTCTTAATACAGGGCTAGAATTTCGACTTTAAAGCGGAAACGGCTCGACAGAGGGGAGCAATTATATAGGGACACAATAGAGATGTTATGAAATGGAAAATGTTGACCTAACAGGGAATTTTTTTTCTTTTTTTTTTATCTCCCTCATTAGGTATGGTTAGCAGGCTAAAATACATGGCATCCAACCGAAAGCGGCCTCCATCAATAGCAGGGCTCGGCTATGGTAAATCATAAATGATGATTTCTCTGCGCGCCTAATGTATAAACCACCAATTATCAGGGATTTTGGAAATATATGCGTATTCATCATGTCGACACAGGCATAATTAATACCCCAAAATAAACCTATTCTCTCACACATAGGCGTGTGGGAGATTGACCCGCATCACCTCACCTTCATCAAAGAGCTGGGCACGGGTCAGTTCGGAGTGGTGAAGTATGGGAAGTGGCAGGGCCAGCACGACGTGGCCGTTAAAATGATTAAAGAGGGTTCCATGTCTGAGGATGACTTCATCGAAGAGGCCAAGATCATGATGTGAGCGCGACTCGGGCGATCTCTCAAATCAGCCGCCGCCCCTAACACTCACTTGTCTCACCGGGACGTGTACAGGTTTCTGTCACTTCTGCGTGGAACACCAACTCACTGCACCCCACATCACTTCCTTCTCTTTTTAAACCCAAACCAGGAAGCTTCGTCACGAGAACCTGGTCCAGCTGTACGGCGTCTGCACCAAACAGAGGCCCATTTACATTGTGACCGAGTTCCTCTCCAACGGCTGCCTGCTGACGTACCTCCGGGAGGGTCTGAAGCAGCATCCGACCACCGTGCAGCTCCTGGAGATGTGCAAGGACGTCTCCGAGGGCATGGCTTATCTCGAGTCCCAGCAGTACCTCCACAGAGACCTGGTGAGAGACAGAGATCCACTGTGTCACTGTGCAAAACACACAATCTGAAACAACATTCCTTTGGGGTTAGGCGTTTGGAGATACGGACAAAAGTGTAATGATTACACCTCAATCAAAAGTGCTTTTGGTCTCGTTTATTTTTTTCTCAGGCTGCCAGGAACTGTTTAGTAGATGGCAACGGTACCATCAAAGTGACTGACTTTGGACTGTCAAGGTAAAAAACCCATGAGGATTTATATTTGATTCTAGTTTATACATTGACTCCAATACATTATCCAGCAGAATCTTCAATTGCTTTACTGAATACAATTCTTTAGTATTTTCATATACTACACATTAAGATTTTACATACAAAGTTGAACATAATAACTGAAAATAATTAAAAGTTTGAAAACTTACAGTAGCTCCTCCCTCAACTCTCCACAGTAGTATACCACTCACAAAAGTTTTTTTTATTTCTCTCCTTACAGTTCAAACACTTACTTCGTATAAATTTGCTATAATTCGCCAACAAAACGTGTGTACTTTTTGAGCTGATATAAAGTTTTTGTTCCCACTTTGGTATTTTTGCTCTTAAGTAAAGTATGTACCACTACTGCCTTAGGTACGTCTTAGACGATGAATACACAAGCTCAGCAGGTTCCAAGTTCCCTATTCGCTGGTCACCTCCCGAAGTCCTGCTCTACTGCAAATTCAGCAGCAAGTCAGACATCTGGGCATATGGTAAAGGAACACAATGTGCATTTTTTTTTTTTTTTTAAGCTGTCCTGTTGCATTTTGTGTCAGGTTTGATTGTGAACTATTTTGAAATGCTCGCACAAACTATGAATTCACATCTGAATTGAACATTATAATCATGTTTTGAACACATTTGCTGTCCGTATTAATGTCTAGGGGTTCTTATGTGGGAGGTGTACACTTTGGGGCGACTTCCATATGAACGCCTTAACAACACCGAGATAGTGGATCAGGTCTCCCGAGGTCTGCGCCTCTTCCGCCCCCAGCTGGCCAATGACAAGGTCTACCGCATTATGACAAACTGTTGGAGTGAGGTAAGCGCATTTTTGTATTGTATTATTTGCAGTGGTTGAATTACTCTTACACCATCTTTCACCAGCTGCAAAGCTACAGTTTTTATATATTCATATTCAGAAATGTATAAACCAGTATACTTATGTGTACTTATCGGAAATTGGACATTACTTTGCTAGATTACTACACTACAATAGATGCATCAAAGTATTCTAATTCTTTATGTTGATTGGTGTTATTTTAATGCCCACAGAGTGATGATAAGGTATATTTTTGTGTCTCTTCGTTTTGTTTTCAGAAAGCCGACGAGAGACCCACCTTTCAAGAGCTGTCCCTCTCTGTTCAGGATTTGCTCTACGAGCTCCAGTAGATCTCACAAGCCAGGTCGCTCTTTGATCCCCATTGAGCAGCATCTCTAAAGGTCCCTGGAAAGTGAATATAATGTAGAAAATAGTAAACAACTTGACCCTGAGACAGCGAACTCTAAGGGTCCTAAGTACAGTGAATATATGTAGCATTTCACCAAAAGTCAATAATAAAAGTAACTTTCCTACGACAGAAGTACCGTCCTGTAGATCAGCATTTAAAGTGTGTATATTTTATTGAGTGTTACTGGATTAAAAAAAATCTATCATTAATGTATTCTCATTTTTTAATGTAGACAACTGTGCATGTGTAAATGAACTTTGTAGGAGCAAACGTATTGTACAAATAAAAGCCAAGTATAGTAGGCTTTGGAAGACTGAAACATTATGTGAAAACAAAAGACAGAAACATTCATTGAATATGATTGGGTTTAGAGTGACCACTTTCTCATCAGTTGACATTATTTTTATTTGTGTAATTATCATTTTAAAATGGTTTTAAGAAAATGAATATGTTCAAGGATACTTTCATAAAATAATAATAATAATTACAAATAAAAAAGTGTTACTTGCTTCACTTTAAAAAATCACATGTGGAATTTGAATTAACATTTTGTAACCACACAACCAAGCAAAGAAATACTGCTGGCCTTCAAGTAATTTAAGCCAGCTAAGTAAATTACACCTCTATTACTATTACACAATCTTCATAGAACATAACTATCACAGTAGTAGCAGAGTTATAGTAAGTCTTTTATTTGCGGTAAATTGTTAGGAATAAAATTATAGGATAATTGAAAGTATCGATATTTTTATGAACTATTAACGTGAATACGATGACAAGTGACGTGCTCTCTGATTGGGCGAATTAACTTCCTGTTTCCGGTCTTGCAGTTACGCACGTGAAGGTCAGAAATATTGTCTTAAAGTCTTCACAATAAGACAAAGTATCGCCCTTTCGACCGGTTTTAGGGAAACATGGACGGCCAGGGAGCGACAGCCGACCCTCAGCTACAGCAGTTCATCGAGGTCGAGTCTCAGAAGCAAAGATTTCAGCAGCTGGTGCATCAAATGACTGAGGTTTGCTGGGTAAGATCAGCCTGATGCTAACGGTGCAGCTCAGCTAACTGCATTTTTCTTATGTTTCCTGCGCTGTTAACTTATAGTCAGCTTATCTAATATGTACGTTAAAGTTCGAAATACAGAATTGATCTACTTATCGACGATTAACGATGTACAGATCTGTACAGTCGGACAAATGTGACGAGCAGTCCGTAGTGTACGGTTTCCTGCCTCAACCTTAACTGGGAGAAAAAGTCATCCAGTTAATAGTACAGAAAATACTACAGAATGTTCGACTATGTATTTCCAGTCTTTAAAGTACTCACGTATTTATGTTTTACTTGTATTTACATTTTGTTTATTACTATTCAACGCTGCAATAATCGTTTTTTCTTTATGGTAGATTAATTATATGTTCATAATTTGAACAAAATCTTTGTTTATAGCTTGTTTCTTCCAACTTAAAATGAAGTCTTTCGATCAGATAAAAATGGATTGCGTATGCACACGTTTCTATTGGCTGAGAACAAACAACAACTAAACGGCAGATGTTTGCATCCTTGCTGATTTTACTCTAGGTAACACGTACAATGGTTAAATTGCACTCTCCCTCTCTATGTATCCAGGAGAAATGTATGGACAAACCTGGGCCAAAGACGGACTCGAGGACCGAAATGTGCCTCGTTAACTGTGTGGAGCGTTTTATAGACACGAGCCAGTTCATCCTGAACAGACTGGAGCAGACCCAGAGGAGCCGGGGCTCACTCTCCGACACAATGTCAGACTAAGAACCGCAGAGTAAACGGACTGACGAGACTCACGGCCTCTGCTCAGCGACACGGCTGCTGGCTTCTGACCCGATACAGCTCCAACAAGCAAGTGTTACTTTAGATACAAGTGCCTGAGATTAACACAGCATATTCAAACGTGCAGGACCCTACCTGCCCGGCACTTGGTGGGATATGCGTGTTGCGAAAGGCTTATATTACGGTCTTTGGCTAGGAGTGACCTTACATTGGTTTTGTTAAAGTCGGCGATTTCAAGCCATTTCACTGGTCAACCTGTGAAACTGAGCTCGAGCGTGCAGAAAGATGGTCACATCTGGACATTCAACTTGCCAATTGATATCGACAGCCGCAAGGAATTCACCACACACACACACACACACACACTGCTGTTATTTAAGAACGCTAATAATGTTTTGACTCAAGAGGCTTCCTCAACACCGAAAGGTTCTGGACTGTACATATGCAATAAACAAAACGCCAAATACTTCTGTGTATCTTTTGTTAGAAGTGTAGCCATGTAATGTTTTAATCAGTGTTGTGAATAACAGAAGGAACAGTTATATGTTACAGGTTGGCACGTGCCTGGATTCTATACAGGAAAAGGACATTCTTTGGTGCGACTTGTATGAGGTATTAACAGTTACCCACAAGAGGAATTATTCAAACTTTGTTCTTCAACGACAGACCAACTACGTTGAGGACAAATACATATTTTGCCCACACTCGTCATAAATCTATTCACACATTTGTGACGAGATTCCTAGAATATGTAACAAGGCACAGTGTAGATTATTTAAGTTAATATTGAATCTTATATTAATGATAAATCTTCAATTAAACTTGGTACACTTAAAAAAAATATATAATAATTGTACACCACGGTGCAACATTCATAAATATAAATAATGTGACCAAAGGGGGGGGAAGAAAAGGATAGATGTACCATAAATTGTACCAACATACATTCACATGGATTCCACTAGCCACCTTATTGTCATAAAAATGCATTGCGTAAGACTAATTTGGGGGCCGGATTTGGTAAACTAACTTGTCACATTGTAAAACGGGTGTGCATTAAACCTTTCAAAAAAATTTTAAAGTGCTCTCTGATGCGTACCCCAACCTGCTTTTGCGCCGCCTTCTCTCGGCGGCTTCCCCTCGTCCTCCTCCGCTAGGCCGTCGTGGCTGGGGAGAGTCACGTAAGGCTGGTGGCTCCACGGAAAGCCCTGAGGCCCTTTCCTCAGGTACAGTGGGAGGGAATCCCAGCTGAAGGTAATGTCCTTGTACGCATGGAGGAGGAAGATGCCTAAAATGATGGTGAGGAAGCCGCTGATCGTACCCACCGCCTTGTCGGTGGTCATGCGCAACCACTCCTTGAACAGGATGGCGGAGCAGGCCATGACAGACGTGGTGAAGAAGACGTAGTAGATGGGAGTGACTATGGAGGTGTTAAAGATGTCCAGGGCTTTGTTCAGGTAATTGATTTGAACGCTGACACAGACTACCAGGCAGATGACTAAGGCCCAGAAGAGGGGTTCCTTCAGCACCGCGACCCCAGCGAACAGCTCCTTAATGCCAATGCCAAGGCCCTTGACACAAGACACAGACAGGGAGCCAATCACAGAGCAGACCAGGATGTAGACCATCACATTCTTCTGTCCGAACCGCGGAGCCACGGCAAAGATAAGAACCAGGCTGCTCCCCACCACGCACACAGCAAACACAATGAAACCTGGCGGGGAGCAGTGGAGAATGAGTTAGTGCACCGGAAGAGATTCCAATCGACCGTTATCAGGGATTTTAGTTCTCACAGCTTGGTTAATAAGGCCGCGCAGGTAAAGTCAAGCTGGTCGAGTTGCGCCTCTACCTGGGTCTTTGAGCTTCTCTGCCATGGAGGCGAGGGAGGAAACCTCCTCCTCCTGTGGGGCGTGGATCACCATGACGGTGGAGCCCAGGACGCACAGCATGCAGCCGACCTTCCCATGCACGTTCAGCCTCTCATTCAGGAAGTAAGTGGAGAGCACGGCACTGGGAAGAAAAACTACATGTTACAAATGGTAATACTGCTACTTAAAGGTTTCTTTAGTCTGGCTGTTGTGTATGTTTTTTGGCCTTTTGTATAATGCAATATTGAATACGCTCACCTATTTTCTACTCATTCTAATAAAGTAAGTCAGAAAAGGAGAGAGATTACTCAAACTATGAAGCAGAGGGGCTGTTGGAAGACATGTGTCTTCCAGAGGTTCTTAAGTGATAACAGAGGGACATCCTTAACCCTCTACAAAGGGTTACCACATAAGCTATAAAGAAAAAATGTTTTTACTATTACCTCACAAGTACACTCAGCGCTCCAAGAGGCGTCACCAGTGTTGCAGGCGCGAATGCGTACGCAGCGAAGTTGGCCGCCTCTCCAGTTCCCACTAGAACACATCAACATCACCATCAGTGTGCGCAAAATTCAGAGCTTGTGCAGCTGTTGAAATCATTCTCGTTCTGCCCACATGTGCAAATGAGCTCTTTGGAGGAATGTGTACTTCAAAGATATGCTGTGGGTGCAGAAATACCAATCCCACAAGGGGCTCATGTCACCTTACGCAAACAAAAGCTTCAATGTTTCTAAGCATTGCTGGTGACCAGTGTAACAAATTATAAAAACGTGTCCACCCCCCAAACAAACAGCGGGGCTGTTTCTGTGAATGAAATCAATTATTATGCGTTTAGCCAATATTCACGCATCACAAGTTTGGAGAGTATGGAGCAAATCAACCAAAAAAAAAAAGCAATATTGAGGGCTTTTTTTTGAGAGAGTGAGAGAATAACAATAATATTACTTAGATGTAAGAGTATCATTAACAGCAGCAATGAAGAACAATATAGCAATAACAATGCAAACGCACTCATTCACTTACTTGAAATCAGTCCTGCCCACCAGAGCCATTCCTTTAGGTACGCATACCCCCCCTGACCTGCAGGTTAAAGGAAAACTGGAATAAATACTAGAGTTGTAGGGTTCTCACTAAAATGACTCTTAACGGTACAGTTCAACCCTTTTTCTAACAGTAAACAGCAATAAATGACGGCATGTACTTTTGACACATGTTGAATACGTGACATCGTTATGCTCTCTATTACTTGTTAAACAGGAGATTCCGGGTGTTTATTTTACCGCCCACATTCTATAGATCATCTATAGAAAGAGTTTGAGGAGTGTGAAATGGAAGCTGAGGGACGGTACCTGCTCGCATGGAGCCCTTGCTGGCCAGTCGCAGCAGGCCTTTCTTCTTCAGGATGAAGCTGGCGCCGATGAAAACACTCGAGCTCAGCGCCAGGGACAGACCGATGTAGAAGTCCACGCGGTTCACTTCCATCGGGGAGGGCTCAAAATAGACGTCTCAGAGCGAAATAAACAAACTAGTACTCGGGGTGGGGGGGGAACGCAGCTTTAGCTGTGAAACTTTAAAAGGTGCGGAGCGGCGTCACAGAGCCCATGTTGTACATCACATGACGTACGCGCGCCGCGCGAGGATCAGCTGTTCACGGGCGCGGGTCAGCAGACGGGATGAGCAGATAATCGTGAGGCTCCTCCGAAACGTTTCACCAAGGTCTCGACATAGAAATGCGATCGACTTCCGATGAAGTTTTGAGTAGTTTGTCAAATTGTTCTTACCTCAGTTGTCAAGTCAACCCCGGCCCCACCTTATTCGCTGAGCTGCAGGAAGTGAAGCATCTGATTGGTCGCACGGGGGCGAGACTACCGCCCCCGACTCGTGAGAAATACATAAAAACACAGTCTGACCTCTTATTGTTTTATATGACCCATAATCTTATTTTTAATAGTATCGCCACCCCTTTTCGCTGCTGTTGACAACCGAATTTTTAGCAGGGGATAAATAAAAAAATATCCTCTAGTTCAGTTAGTTATAGCAATTAGTGTCTTATTTTGTTTATAACTTCGGCTCATGTAAGTTTTATCAGCGAGAAATAAAAACACACTGCGAGAACTTTGCAGAGAGATAGTCCCAGCCATCGGAGTGGTGGCTGCGCGGCGCACTCTGCAGCGTTTTGATTGGATGAGCGATTGTTGTCGCTAGGAACCGGAAGTAGCGCTAACCTTGACAAGGCAACACATGTGCGACTAAGAAGGTACAATGACAATTGTTCGTTGTCGTTTCACACATATTCCAGTACTATTTTATTTCAGCGCCTCAATATACCGGTCAAGGCACAGCTAATGCCTCACAAAACTCACTAGTCATTTAGCGACCGGGGCGAAATGACTAGCACTTAGCAAACAATTGTGCTCTGCTGGAGCACACAGCGTCCGGTTGTCCTCGCGTGAGTCACCTTGTATCCAGCGATGAGGGTTCCTATTCTTCTCCTCACCAGAAGCCACAAGGCAGCTCACAGATTGCCCCAAAGCCCGTTTATAGCACCTGGCCCTGCTCCGTCGAGACAGCAGGGGTTCGCCGTGTCCTCCCGTCTGTGCGCAGAGGACAAGAGCTACTACGTAACCACCCCCATCTTCTATGTCAACGCTTCTCCTCATCTCGGACACCTGTATTCAGCTGTGATCGCCGACTGCCTGCACAGGTACAAGCTGCTTCAGGGGTTCGACTCCAAGTTTGCGACAGGTAAATCATCCAGTCACCAGACTATACCTGTGCGCGTTGGCTGTTTCCTGTTGCACGCGATAATGACAATCATGCTCTTTCTTGTAGATGTAAATGACTTGATGATGTATATCTTAAATTAGAAATCTGGACACAGAAAAGGATATTCCATCAGCTCAGTCATTTTGTTTGATTTTCTTAGATGTAAATTATAAAATGTAAAACATCCCTGTGTTCTGGGATGTGAACCGCAAATCTCGGCGACATATATTTGGGATTTAGATAACCGGAAGAGATTGTTCATTATACATCAGTGGAATAAGTGATGATGCAAGATCAATTATTTTTTTTCTCACTCTCACTTTAATCCCATTTCAGGCACAGATGAGCATGGCTTGAAAATCCAACAAGCTGCCGAAGCTGCGGGGAAAGATCCCCTGATCTTCTGCAGCGATGTGTCTGAGAGATTCAGGCATCTGTTCGACAGCTGCAACATCTCGTACACGGACTTCATAAGAACCACCGAGCGGAGACACCGGCGGGCCGTGGAGCATTTCTGGTCGGTGCTCCAGAGCAAAGGGCTCATCTACAAGGGACACTACGAAGGCTGGTACTCCACGCAGGATGAAAGCTTCCTCACCCCATCTCAGGTGGACGATGCCGTGGACTCATCCGGGAAACGGGTGAAGATATCGCTGGAGAGTGGACACAAGGTAGGCTTGAGTTCATTTCATGCGCCGTTTAAACGTGTAGTACTTCCCCGATTTGTGTTGTTGAAAACATCCATCGACAAACCTTCCTCAGATCGCCGTGTCACTGTCTTGCAGGTGGAGTGGATGAAAGAGGAGAACTACATGTTCCGCCTGTCTGCGCTTGGGCCTCAGCTGCTCGAATGGCTCAGAGGAAATCCCCGGGCCGTGCAGCCCGAGTGCTTCTACCAGGCCGTTCTCCAGTGGCTGCAGCACGACCTTCCTGACCTCTCGGTGTCCCGTCAGAGGAGCCGCCTGCAGTGGGGCATCTCGGTCCCCGGCGACCCCGGGCAAACCATCTACGTGTGGCTCGATGCCCTGGTCAACTACCTCACGGTGGCCGGATATCCGGATGGACACGATCAGTGGTGGCGCGCGGCCCGCCACGTCGTAGGGAAGGACATCTTGAAATTCCACGCCCTCTACTGGCCAGCTTTCCTTCTCGGGGCCGGACTGCCGCTGCCCCGGACCATCCACGTGCACTCCCACTGGACGGCAGAGGGAAAGAAGATGTCGAAAAGTTTGGGTAACGTGGTGGACCCTCTTCAGCGCTCCCAGGTGTTCACGACCGACGGTATGAGGTATTTCCTCCTGCGTCAGGGAGTCCCGGACTCGGACTGCGATTACTCAGACCTTAAAGTCACCAAGCTGCTAAACGCAGAACTGGCCGACTCTCTGGGTGGTCTGCTGAACCGCTGCACGGCTCCGGTCCTCAACCCGGCCCAGGTCTACCCGTCCTTCTGCCCCCGGTGCTTCCCGAGAGGACACGGAGGCAGGGCGGTGGAGGAAGACCGCCGCCTGCTGGCCGCCGTGGAACACCTCCCCGCCGTGGTAGAGCAGCACTACGAGAGCGCGCACGTGTACAAAGCTCTGGAGGCCGTCGGCGCCTGCGTGAGGCAGACCAACGGGTTCGTCCAGCGGCACGCGCCGTGGAGGCTGGACAGGCGGGACGGCGAAGAGCGGCGCTGGCTGGACACCGTCGTCCACACCTCCCTCGAGTGCCTGAGGATTTACGGCATCCTCCTCCAGCCGATAGTGCCCGACATGTCCAACAAACTTCTCTCCAGGCTCGGGGTGCGACCGGACGAGAGGCGCTGGGCAGATCTGAACTTCCTGCCAAGGCACAGGGGAATGGACTGTCCCTTTGAAGGGAGAGCGCTGGGAGCTGATGACGGCGTACTTTTCGGCCGCCTGGAAAGTCCGAAAGTGGATAAGCAAAAAGCTAAGCAAAAAAAAGGCCACAAAACTTAAGTGAAGATTTTGCTGAATACCAATTCACTCTGTAAGAGGCAAGTCCTGTGGCTCACTTCTACTTCCTTTTCTTTTCCTTCAAACCCATTCTTCATTTTACAATTATGAAGTGTAACAACTGTGCCGGACTAAGTTTTGCTGTAAACTGTCGGGACACATAACATTGCACCGCTGGGTCTCATTTGTGGGTTTGTTGACGTGACTTGTGTAACTTTTTTTTTTTTTTTTTTTACTGCTCAAATCTTGATTTGTCATTACAGGAAACGCGCGTGGAGAGTGTCAATCTAAAGAGGATGTGAGTGAACATGCACAACAGCCAACAGGAGACTCAAAGGAGTGTCCACACGCTACACAGGCAGCAGACGCAAGCAAAAGACATAAAAAAACAGACATGATTTTTTAATGAGAAATACACGAAACGCGCATGGAGAGTGTCAATCTAAAGAGGATGTGAGTGAACATGCACAACAGCCAACAGGAGACTCAAAGGAGTGTCCACACGCTACACAGGCAGCAGACGCAAGCAAAAGACATAAAAAAACAGACATGATTTTTTAATGAGAAATACACGAAACTGAAAAAATTGTACAAATTGAAATAAAATAAAAAAATTGCATTATTCTTATAATTTCTGGTACTTTTTTACATAAACTTTTCCATTATTAACCATGATCTGTTTACGCCACAGCAGATTCCGTCCTTCGATAATCCATAATTACAAGATATTTTCTAACCACCGGGCTGGGTTCACCAGTTAACTTGTCCTTTGTGCCCTGTTCCCTAATAGCCTAACACACAGGACTGGACACATTCATCTTCCAATCTACGAAGTTGGGCCTCCCCACATTGATTAGCCCCTCTTCTCTGCACACTACGGTTTACACGCACGATCAGTAATACGAATTGGTGCCTTGTCCTGGCTGCGTATCTGAAAAGAGCGGGAAGACTTCAATTAGGAACCCGGAAATCGTGGTTACTGGAAGGAGAACTGTGAAGAGGCGTGCGACTTACTGGAAAGTTGCTGTTGCAGCTGCCTGACCAGAGCTGCCGTCTGCTGCTGCTGCTGAGTCTGCTGCATTCCCTGTCGTGGGAACTAGAACAGATTTAAAGTGTCAGGGGAGAAATACCAAAAGTTCGTCAATGGCCACTTTCTTGTTTTGCATATTTAATTCCATTAAATACTGGCTGCATATACAGCCTAAAATGACCGTCGGGCATTTTGCAAAAGCTTTAGTATGCTACGAGATTAAACGAGTAAGTGGTCCATTGGGGCCCAGCGGTTTCCTAAAAATCTACTTAACAATGTGAGGTAATGCAATTTGAGCCATTTTAAAAACCCTGAGCCTCGGGGCCAGTGGTTCATTGAAGGAGGCAAACAATGCATCTACAAACTAGATATGGAGACTTTTTACTCATTCCACTCGATAATAGTACACAAAAGCGCCACAGGAGTTGAACTAAATATACGTGAACGGATGCAACAACAGTGTATTAATGCTCACTCGTCCTTGATGGATACACACACATTGTGTGGTCTTTGTACACTACACTGCACATTGCTATGTGAATCTTCCTGACACAGAAAGTGCCTCTACATGTTGCCTTGTATGTTGTTCACCTCGACAGTAACCACACCATCCAACCCTGTGATGTGACGGGACTCACCATTGGCTGCTGAGGGGGCAGCGGCTGCATACCCAGGCCCTGGTTCTGTTGCTGGCCGGGAGGAGGCCCCGCTGCCACCTGCTGCTGCTGCTGCACTTGCTGTTGAGGAGGAACCTGCTGTGTCTGGACCTGCTGCTGCTGTTGTTGTTGTTGTTGTTGTTGTTGTTGTTGCTGCTGCTGTTGCTGTTGTTGCTGCTGCTGCTGTTGTTGTTGTTGTTGTTGCTGCTGTTGTTGTTGTTGCTGCTGCTGCTGTAGCTGTTGCTGCTGTTGTTGTTGTTGTTGTTGTTGTTGAACTTGTTGGGCCTGCTGCTGCTGCTGTTTTGGATAACCAAAGACAAAATGTCAGACTTCAAGACTTTTGATTTTAAAAGTTGCACTGGCTCTTCTCGGGACCCATTAGAACTGCAATAAAGCCTACATTCATCCGCCTGAGGCCTGGGACTCACAGAGCCTCCTGCAGTGAAACATGACTATGCTCTGAACATGTGAAGGTTCAATTACTTTCACTCACTGACTCCAAAGAAATATTGAAAGAATTCATGTAAAAGTGGTCTTTTATCATCTAATGTGGGATTCTTTTCGGGGGGGAAATGTTTAAAAGGGCAGTGTTTCACAGAAAAGCACCTGTTACTTTGCACGTTATTCATTAGAATAAATGAGCGTATGGGGAAAAAAGACGAAGAAATGATGACAAAGTGACATACTCTGAGTGCTTGCTGTCTGAGGTACTGCTGCTGTTGCTGTGCTGCTTGTTGCTGCTGCTGTTGTTGTTGCTGCTGCTGCTGCTGTTGTTGTTGTTGCTGTTCTGCCAGCATCTGATTGGGCCTCAAACCTAAATGGACGCCCTGGCCTACCATGTGGCCGAGGCTGTGCATGATGGGATTTTGCTGGACGGGCTGGTGACTAAATCTGAGGTTAACAGGACAGGAAGAGGAAAAAACAAAACAAAACAAACACTTTGATAAACATGATTTTTTTCTGAGGAAAAATGCACACTGTGTAAATGGAGTGGAAGAACCAAAAGCAGCAGCCATCCATGCAACACTCTACTCACCTCTGTGTGTTCTGCATACTGTGTGCGTAGCCGGGAGCCTGCTGGTGAACATAGCCACTGGGCCTCTGCTGCATTTGCCTAAGAGGATCCACCACAGCTGGGTTGGCTCCAGGGTGGGCCCCCTGGAAGTTCTGGTTCCCATAGGAGGACGGAACTATACCGCCACCTTGAGCCGGATGCTGCTGCATCCCCATGTGTGATCCGTATGTGGTATAGCCCTGAGATATGTTCTGAACAAACGGCGACAATGGATAATTAAAACATGTACATGTGTGCAAGCATGTCTGTTTCGAGTGCAAATGATCTGTCAATGTTGGCATGGTGCATGCCAAGAACCAGCATTCGTTTCTATCAATTTAAGCAAAACAAAACCGTTACCTGTGATGCCTGCATTGGAGTGTATGGTTGGTTGGGCGTTATCTGTCTCATCTGCTGTCCGATCATGCTCTGATTCTGAAAAAAGACAAAATAAAAAGTCGGTAAATGAAAGGTTCTGTGTCTTATGTGAACTTCAAATTGTGACTTCGATCCTCTCCAGAGGAGCATCGTTGTATTTGAAAGCGGCACGGAGATGGCTCGCTTTTGCCAAGGCAGGATCTTTCTGCCTCCCGCATTTTACCAGCTCAGTGTAAAAAATGTATATATACTAGTGAGAATGGCAACATGTAGATAGACGCGTTGAAATGAATAGAAAGGATTGAGGAGGAATACCCTAGAAAAGTCATCAAATGGGCTGTTGCAATGCGAATACAGACAGTAAGTACCAGTATAATCTCTCAAATTGCTGCAATTGCGATTGTATAAGCTATCATAGCCCTTTGCCAGAAATGAAACATTTTCACTTCAATTACACCAGGACTGGAATTGCTTTTTAAGTACAAATAAAAGAAGAAGATGCATTCCACGAGTCAAATGGGACCTTGTAAATTTGCAGCAGAATCTCACCACAGCACATGTGGGGCGTTAGAACTGAAATAGGCAAATAACTGTGTCCCAACGTTGCCTTCTTTACTCGCTGAATGTAAAGCTACCCCGTTTGTTCACCTCTACTTGATTAGAAGATGTCAGTGCAGACTGACTCACCAGTCTGACCTGTAGCTGCTGACGCAGCATCTGGCTCTGCGGCATGTTGGGCTGCGGCTTGTAACCCATCGGGTACTGCTTGTCCATTCCCATCATGCCCGGCATGCTGCCCTGCATGCCGGGCATGATGCCCGGGTAGCTGGGCCGGGCCGGCATCATTTTGTTCATCTGGGGGTTGCGAGCGGGCCGGTAAGACGGCTCTAATCCGGGACCACCTGTGGCAGAGAAATGAAAAAGAGTGACATCAATTGCGAACAACAATAATAATAATAATAATATATTACAATCAATATGCGAACGGGGACTGACTTGGAAGTAGAGGCTGGTTCTGTGTGTACATGTTCATGGCCTGCTGGCTGTACTGCAGCCTGCCGTACGGGTGGTTCTGCATCAGCTCCGGTGGCATGTTGGCCCCGTAGCTCACACCGCCTTGTGTGCGGTTCACATAGTCCTGGTGAGAAAAAGAAAATGCAATATGTATTATTATTTTTTTTTATTAAAGCCAACGTCAATACAGCCAATAAAACATATTTATCCTCAAACACTGTTGCTACAGGGGATTCCGGAAGGGGAGCTTTGTGCGCCTCTCAATTATGTGTGGCTTTCCCTGTTAAACGATGTCACCGTGTGACCAAGCCCATCAGGCGCCGCCTCCCCTGTCCCCTCCACACTCTGGCGCGTTTCCAAATGAGGCAGTGGGTGGCGTTGGGGCGCCGCGCTGGGGGGGTACAAGTGCCACGTTACGAGTAAAGACAACTGACCTCAGTCTTGGCAGAGGGGGTTTTCTTCTTCTTGTTGGTTTTCTTCTTGTTGGTGTCGGTGGGCACGGCGGGCACGTTCTTGTCCGGCTTCACCGCCTCCATCATCTTCTTCTCCGGCTCCTGGGAGACGGGCGTCAGAGGCTCCTCCTCCTCGGGGGGCAGAGGGAGCGGCTCCAGGTAATAGCTGCGCGGTTTGGGCTTCAGGTGAGTGTGGTAGAGCAGGAAGCGCTGCTGCTCCTCAAACTTGGTGACCTTGCGGTCCACGCGCACCGTGCCGAACCAGCCCCAGGAGAGAGGGGCGGAGTGTTTGAGACCCTCGAACACATCCCAGGGAGAAATCTTCTGTTTCGTGGATACTTGAAGACCCTAATGGAACACAGGAAATGCAAGACTTAAAAAAAAAATTAAACACATAGATGAAATTTTTACCAAAATGTATTTGATTATTTTATACCCACTTGTTACATATTATTATTATCATACAAAACATATACATTTTACAAACTATACTATTCCTCCCTTAAAGTAAAAAAAAAATAACTGTTTCTTGTGGAAAATAAGCAGCATGTGATAGCCAACCACTTACCTCCTTCTCAAAGCCGGCGATCTTGTTCCCCTTTGTGTCTATGAGCGAGCCCTGAGGTTCGCAGGTGATGACATCACGGGTCTGCTTAGGCAGCGGCAGCAGCTGTCGAACCTTTTCCAAACTTTCCGACTGCCGATCTCCGAGTTCTTTCTGCGGAAACAAATTGCGGCACTGTAGAGCGAGGCAAGGAGCCGATCAAGGCATGTCTAGCCTTAGAGGAGGAACCGGCGCTATTCTTACCCTGAGCTTCTTGACCAGGTTCATATAGGCTCTCTTATTCTCCTCCATGCTGCCCTGAGAGATGCTGGACATGTCGGCAGCCAGCGTGCCGTTGATCAGCACACTCAACATGTCCAGCACGGTGGTGAAGAGCTCACTGTGGGAGAGAAACAAACAGAGGTCAGGGAGATCGAAACAAATAAACAAAAAAAAAAACAGCTCGTGTAAATTAGAGGGATGGCGTGCGAGCTGCACTTTGGGACGGGCCGTTCTCCGTCGTCAACGCTCACTTATTGGACTGCATGTCCACTGTGCCGCTGCTGATGATGTCCAGGAGTAGCACCGCCCAGTCCGTGGTCTGCTGGGTGCTGCGCTGCACCGTGTCGAACATGCCGCCCACCTTCGCAAGGAGACAAAGAGAAACCCCATTAGCGCGGCATTAGTGAAGAGACGCAGGATTTGTTATCTTGAAATCACACGCCACTATAATTGAAGGAGCCGCGTCGAAACATAAATTGATTTTGGTCCACCCATCAAAACTTTAAGAGCTGACCAGCAAATGAATGGCACATTCCCACGTCAGGACTGGCTGGTTTAGCTTGTCCAGAGTTTCTTTTGAATTGTTTCGTCTCGTTTTCATTTACATTGATAAAGTCAAACATTTTTGTGACAAAACCAGGATTTCTACACCGAGGAGCTGCTTCTCGAAACCCCTTACCAGATTCAGACGCAGCTTCAGGGCCTCGTGCATCATCTGCTTCGCCTTGCAGTCGTCCTGGTACTGGTCCTCTCTCCAGTTGGTGACAATCTGCTGCACTTGGCTGTAGAGCGAAGTGAGAAGGCCTTCCCTCTGTTCGTCCTGCCCCTTCAGGCAGGTCAACACCAGAGACAGGAAGGGCTGCTGGCTCAGCAGAGACATGCTGAGGGAGGAGGGGGGAGAAAAAAAAAAGAAAAAAGAAAAAGAGGATTTAATAAAGAAGAAATCGTGGTGGGCTAATTTTGTTGTGAGTTGCTTCGGCGACGCGAAGTGAAAACATCCCTCACCACTCCCTACCAGTTTATTTGTATTTTTTTTTCTTGAAGAGTAATGCAAATGAATGCAACTGGATTTGTTTCCTCTCACATCAAAGGGGCAAGTGAGGAATTGAGTTTGCCACTTACCTTTTCTGTTTCTGCCTGTCCCTCTCCTTACGCGAGGAGGAGCCCAGGTGCTGTCCTTTCTCCAGCTCCTCTCCGGCCGCCTTCAGGACATGGCCTTGGACCGAGGTGGGCAGCTTGGCAATCAACGGAGCCACAAGCCAGACCCCCGACCTCTCCGATGAGCTGCAGATCAGAGTGCAAGCAGAAACCATAAGACCTCTGCATCGCCCAACATAAGCCCGAAAGGCAAGGAAAAGAAGGTTGTGCCGGTATTCATAAGCACGTGGCCCCTGGTGTGGAAGTCTAAATGTATGTGTATCTGTGTTACTGCAGTTAATCTGAAAGCAGATTAACTGCAAGGGTTTGGGTCTTTCAGTTTAGTGTCAGGAATAATTAAAAGAAACACATCTCATTTGAGAAAAATAAATCTGGAAATTTCCTATGAGGATGCACACACCTTAAAATAGGTTTCATCTTGCTGGAAGAGCTGTTGTTGGATGCGGAGCCACCTTGGACCGCTGCCCCGTTCCCGGAGGGGTTACTGGAGTTCATCTCTGCCGATTTCTGGAACACCTCGATCGTGGCCTTGGCTATGTTCTCCAGGAGTGAGTAGAGTTCCTATTGAGCAATACAGGGGGAGGAATTCGGATCATGTTCGCGTACATATTCATTTTTATTCCTCGCACCAGAAAGCACAGCTTACGTTGTTTGTGCTCTGTTTGATCATCAGCTGCAGCTCCAGGGAGGACTGCCTCATCGTCCACTGGTCCATGTTCTACGAAAGAGCAGGGGCAACTTTTAATTTGATATGTTTTCTCCCCATTACCTCAGTTTTGAGTATGCGCACCTCTTAGCACTTGTGAGACACTACGTCAACCCCTGATTCAGCCAGAAGAGGGCAGCAAAAGCAAACAGTTCTGATATATATATATAAATTTTTTTTTTCTTCTAAAAGAATAATTAGAGACAGTCCACTTCTAAATGTAAAGTCGTGATTCAATTTAATTAGAACTACATAATTATATTATATAGTGTATTATTAATTGTGTAATAACATTAACACACAAACATAACATTGTATAATGTATATTTCCTACCTGTAAGATGCGTTTGATGCGCTGTCTCTGTGGGTTGTCACCATCGTCAGCGTCCAGCTGGCGGTGAGGATAGCAAATGAGCTGCAGCAGCCGTTGGGCCTGGATGTTGACCAGCACGGGGTCCTGCAGGGCACTGCTGTCCTCCGACAGAGACTTGAGGCAGCGCTCTCCGACCCACTCCTGCAGGACATGGAAAAAGGAATAATGGTGAATGCGGAGGCGGACGGTAAATGAGGTTTTCTATGGTGGGAACCTGAATTACAAAAAATGGACTTCCGTGATATCAAAGCTCATAGAAGATCTTAAATCACGTAAAACAAGCTTAAACAAAGCCGAGTCGGTTTGTTTATCATTTATTTTTCAGGAATAGAAGGGCACATGTAAAAGTTCTGGCTGGGTAGAAAATGCGAAATGGGACTGAGGTCTCCTGAGGTCTGGGAGCACGTGCGCTCCTCTGAGCATCTGCCAGCTCTCCGTGGCCTTCACATCCATGTGGCATAAGTAACATCTGGTGCCGAAAATGATCTCATTTACGCTTTTTATACATCCGTGGCTTTTCCGCATCCCCATGGGCCTCGAGCGGCAGTGCTCATTTTAGCAATAATGAAAAGAACACATTCAAGTGCACTCACACCATGGTTTCATCAGGAATCTTTTTTAAAACAGAACATGGACAGGACAAGGGTGCACTTGTCCTCACGCCGCCATTCATTATTTACCCCTCACCACGGTCTATATTGCCACATTTCACACTGACCTGGCGATGACCTCCTTCAACTCATATTCTCACCTGCTGGCAGATTGTCTTCAGAACATACTTTGCGTACACATCCAAACTGGCCGTCTCTATGGAGACGTTGCGTCCCTCCGATATGTCATCCAGACCAGCGGGGTGCGACAATCCCGAGCCCCTTAGCTCAGCATCGCCTGACAAACACGAAGAGATCCGTAAGTGAATTTGGAAAAACGGCAGGTGATGACCTGGAATTATGAATACGGCCGCGTTATTGGGCTTCTCACCCAGCATGAAGACGGCTTTCAGGACAGCAAATACCGCCCCGACCACAATGCTGTTCTGAGAGGCGGCCAGAAGGTGGCGATCACAGGACGACCGGATACCGACGGAGGATTTATCTGGGGGAAAAAAACAAAAGCACCAAAATAAGATGATTAAAAAATAAATAAAAAAATCTGATCACGTAGAAAGAAATATATTGGAAAAAATTTATATTATGCTAACTACCTGACTTCACGCCATCTTGGGGGACAGGGTTTCGCTGTGGCGTCTTAAAAAGGTGCAACAGAATCCTGCAGGTGAGTCTGGCCCCCGGCTCCGAGTCTTGCTCACTGCAAGCTGAAGTTACATTCGGACGCGCACGGTTAGAGTTGGGATTCCTCCCAACATATATATGCGGTAACTCGGGTTCCCAGTATTTTCCATAGGCTACAAAGCCCCACATCTAAATTTAGACCTCGTCCCGAATAGATGTCGTACGAGGCCAGGATGAATTGCAGATGGAGAGATAACAATGCAACAACCACAGGCCAGAGCTGGCGGCATGTGTAGTTGGGTTATAAAATAAGCCCAAACCCAGCCGAACGGCACAGCTGAATGGGGCTCGGTGTCCATGCTGTGAGAAGAACGATTACCAGCGGGGAGAGAGAGATGCCCTTTTTTTTTTTCTCTCCCCGCTGCACAAAACACATCGAGGTTTCACGGGCCCAAAACAAATACGCTGTGCTTCCTCTCCTTTCTGACAGAAGTAATGCACTTTATAGGTTGGTGGTCCTTTCTATGTGCCAAATAGCAATGTACCGCTCACCAATTTTTATACTGCTTAATGGTTGTGAGACACACACACACACACACATGTATATACATATATATACATACTGTATATATACATATACACATATATGTCTCACAACCATTAAACAGTATAATATCTATATCTATATCTATATAGATAGATATAGATATATATATATGTGTGTGTCTTATAGACGCTTTTCTTGGATTGTTTCAAGCAATGATTTCCAACTTAGGGTGCCTGTACCTGATGGGATATTTCTGCAGGTTACATGGGGAATAAAAAATAAACGCTAATCCAATTTTTAAACAAAGATAAATGACGATTTGCTTAAATACAGTTAAATATATACTGTATATATATTTACTACCCTGGCAGTTATATATATATTATATATGATAGATTAACTGGCGATATATGATTGAAGTAAACAACAGAATTTTCTTTAAAAAGAGAGGGAACATATGATATGTAAAAGTAAATAATCCTTACCTGCATTGAGGAGGGAAGGAATGGCCACACAGCGCACAAGGTCTTCTAGAAGCAGGCACTGTCTAGCAATGAGAATGGCTACAAAAGTGGCCAAGGAATCGTGGAAGGACAGATCGCTAACCTGAAAAAAAGACGAAGCGCAGGGACTTACTTTAAGGACATTAATCCATTCAGAAATATTGAAATGTGAGCGTAATGTAGGCGATATATTTAACATTTATTTCCATGGTATAATTCTTTGAACTGGCATGTCCAGGAAAAACGTCACCAAATAGATACGACAAAACCAAATAAATATGTTCATTTGACAAGTTAAGTTGGAGAAAAACAAGCGGGAAGCCACAACGCACATCGACGTTGCACAGCAGGTCGTTGAAGCCGCAGTTGCCGTTGTTGGAGGAGCAGCAGAGAGCCTTGAGGATGCCCAGCCACTCGGCGCTCAGAGAGCGACAGTAAGCCGTCAGCTCTGCGCACAGGATCCCAATATCATTTACCCTGGGGGGGGGGATACAAATCGCACGAGGTCAACCGCGGTTCCGACGAGGAGCTGAAAGCTGTAGCACACAATAATCGCGACAACGGCAAAGCACCTCTCGGGGTCCCGGTGGTCCACGCACACGTCCATGAGCACGTTGCAGACGAAGCTGTAGCGGTTGGCCGGGCTGTCGTTGAGGATCTTGCCCACCATGGAGTGGTTGAAGTTGTGGGCCGAGGGGTTGGCGATGGCCTCCATCATGAACACGGGGTCCCACAGCATGTTGGAGTCCGACGGGTCGATGTTGCAGTAGATGGAGTTCTTCACTTTGGAACAGAACTCGCTGAGCCGAGAGGAGCACAGAGCAGACGGGAGGAGGTCAGGCTCGGTGCAGCAAGTATTAAGTCAAAGCACACAGAAGAAAAACGTTTGAAATTGAGTACAATCAAAAAAAAAATCGAAATACATACAGTATTTCCCAGCCTCCAAATTATCCGTATTCGAGGGATTTGCCCAAAAACTTAAAATAATGACTGAACATTCACTCTTACCTGAAAATCTCTCCAAACTTGTTTTTGAGGTGACTGCAGGAGGTGTAGAGGTCGTACAGGTAGGCCAGGATGCAACGCTCGGCAGAGGAACAGTCGGCCGGGTTCACGCCCGATTTCACCACGACGCGCAACCTGCGGAAACACAAACACCCATGATCCACCCGCGGCGGCACGAGGTGACTGAAGGGAACCGTCTGGCGTTTGTATTTCGGCATATTCACTTGACATAAAATCCCAGCTCCTCGGCTACACACCCATCAAACACTTGTGCCGTCTGCTCGGGGTTGAGAATGAGGCAGGAGTGGTACCTCCTCAGCACGGCCACGATGCACAGACACAGGCTGATGGTGTAGCTGCCCACCAGGCTGGACGACTTCAGCAGCAGCTCGGCTTCCACCAGGGTCAGCTCATTCAGAAGCTGCGATACACACAAACGCACACGCACGCAGTGTTTTTTTTTAGTTTTTTTTTCATTAAAAGCAATGACTGGAAAGAGATTAGGCAGGATTTGGCCATCTGGAGTGATGTCTGGTGACGCTCATACCTGAATGGCAAAGTCTATGAGGCCACTAATGTTGAGGGAGTACTCCATGAGGTCAAAGATGAACTGGATGTGCTGGACGAGAGGCAGGTGATAAGACATCCCTAAGGCAAAGCTGGTGATCTGTTCCAGCACGTTCCTGGACACCTGCAACACAAACGAATGATCAGATGATCGTCAACATGCAAAAAATAAATTAAAAATTACACCAACTGCAAAAGCAAATATGCACCAAACTGGGAAAATCTATATTTTAAATGAGCAGTAACATTCAAACTGCAAAAAAAAACAAAAACGATTAAGTCGGCCCCTTGGTTGTTGTTTGGGGCAGAACAACTTACAGCCAAATGGAGGTTAGTTTTAATCATTCAGATAACCTTCCGAAAACCGATATATCATATCTCCTGGTGAAACACAAGTAGGGATGCAAAATCTGATTTGCTGAAATAGATATACTTTAACTGACTGGGTATATGTACTAAGAAATACATTGTAATTCATCAATTATCTGTGTCTGTGTGCAGAGAGAAACAGCTCCTCTGACTTTCATGGGAGAGGTATTCATGTTCTCATCTCATTCTTAACGGAAAAAGTCAATAAGCAAATTTGTACAATGTCAAACAATGTTACGCACAACCATAATTCTGTTGAAAAGCGGTTCCGACATGATAAAGTGAATATTAACTGAAAAAACAGCTTTTGACGTGCTCGTACATTTTAAATCTGTATTCGTTTCAGGCAGATTTGAAACGGCAATTAAAATGCAAATTAAATTGTACATCACTTTCAAATGCAAAGTGGCTCTTGTATTAGAACGTAATGCATTTAGGGGCCATTTTTTTCCTCAGTTACGGCACGAACTATCGAGAAATGTAAACACATTATGTTCTGCTGGGGTTTCAAGTTGCAGCCAAACCGAGCGCATAATCCAGCCAAATTCTATTCAGACATCTCACAAGAGAAATCAGATTACACACAAATGACATTAGCATTTAAATGAGGCACCCGGTAGGGGGGGGGGCGGGGGGGTGCACCGCTTGTTTTAGGCTGCTGGCATTTGCCTTAATGAACCCTGTGGCTGCCGCGGCTGTCTGGTCTCACCTGCGAGGTGACCTGGTGCTGGTCAAAGTGGGAGAGGTGCTGGAATTTGGAGAAGATGTCTTCTGCGGTCGGAAAAGCCTCCGGCTTACTCCTCTTCCTCTTTTGTCCTTCTTCCCCTCCTGTGTAAGGAAGAAGAGAAAATAAAAAAATAATAGAAGAGGAAGCCGCCGCAACTCGGTGCTGGTCAGCGGCATATTTTTCCCGGTCTGCTGATCTGGCCTGCCGGCGAATCAAGTTAAGCCAGTGGCCCGGTTATCTCATTTCCCGGCCTCCTTTGATTCGGAAGCTACGCCGCAAAAGAGACGGCCGTAAAGAGACACTTCGCGCGAAGGAAAACGTTACTTCGTCATCTGCGAGAAACGCAGTTGTGAGCCGAGGGTCATCCCGAGCGCCCAGGAATGTGCTACGGTGGCACAAAACACTCCGACCTGTGCAATGACACCTCTGAAGCCCTTAAATCACCTTAATCGGGCCACATGTACCTGGGATAAAGTGTCAGATGAGAGCCGTTAGCATAGAAATTGGGTCGAAAGAAGATCGAGTAATGCGTACCACCCCCTCGGGTTGGATAAAGAGCGAAAAAAAAAAGCTTGTTCTCTTAAGAAGGGCCGGAGAAAGGTCACACAAATACAGAGTATTCACAGAGCAGAGGATAACATCTGGATCTGGCCGATGAAGGAAAATGAGCAGCCAGTGTGCGCTCGTGAAAAGTGTTTTACAACAACACGCGAGCATGATAAAGCTTTTTTTTTTTTTTTTTTTTAAATCACACCATTTAATAGGCTCTAATAAATCGGGTGGATTGTTCTACAGCCAGACGTGGGGTGAAAAAAAAAAAAAAAAATGCTGCTCAATAAACTGGGCGACACATATATAGACACGGCACAGCGATTTAACCCGACATGCTCTTCATTGCTCGATGTGAAAAATAATGGCAATATAAAACTGATGAAATGTAAGCCGGCTGCCAGACAAGCCGCACACACCTACAGCTATGGTAATGTGAAAAAACATCAGCTCCACGGGAAGCGCGGGACATTGAGCATCAGTCGAAAGCTGATAAAATTGAGTTACCCGTTTCTGCTGTGCTTTTGCGGTTGAGCACCTTCAAGATGTCTTTGGTAATTTTCTTGATGGTGTGCCGCGCCTCATCCCTCAGTTTTCCCACGCCGTACAGGACCACTAACCGCTGGTTGCACTCGTGGCTGGCACTTTCCTCCTAGAGGCGAAGGAGAGGGGGGGGGGGGGACGAGACACATAAACCGGATGCGCTCGATAAGGGATGTGATGCATTTAACTGATTTTTTTTTTCCCTTTATGGAACAAGGCGATATTAGTCCGCTAATGACCCCTGAACAATTGCTTTGTGAAGTGGGTGTAAATAATAGTTTTGGAAAAAAAAAAAAAGACCACAATCCAGAGAAAAGATGCACAAAAGTTATTAGTAAGTTATAGCGTAAGAAGTACAGAATTACGAAAAAAGCTATTAAAAACACAGAAAATGTGAGATATTGACTCATGTCAAACATTCATTTCGATATACATATATATATATATATATATATGAAGAAGAAATCGTACCTGCCACTACACTACCAAAATTGAGTAACGTCATACTTTATATGTTAACATATAATACATCCATGGCCACCCAGAAGAGCAATTTGTTCTCCTTTCCAAAGCCAAAATATGCTCTCACCTGAGGAATGGGGAAGTGCGTGGCGTACTGGATGTGGCGCGGCTGCTCGTACAGCTGAGGGAAGGCCGGGTCCATCCCCTTGTCCTTGACGCCGGCCTTGCTGTCCTGATCCGGAGCCGGCTTCTCCGGAGACGGACTGCCCTTAGACTCGCAGTGCATCGGAGGAGAGAACATCTGGGAGGCAAAAAAAAAGGAGGGCGGGGCGGGAAAGGGTATATCAGCGATGCCAAAGCGGTCTCTTGGTGTGTAGGTGTGATTAAAATAGCAACAAAAACTAATTCACTCATTATATTGACGCATGCATACATTTCATCAAGGGGTGGCAAGAAAAAAAAAACGCGAAACACAAAGCACGGCGTTCACCTCGTCAAAATTAGCACTGGAGTTGTGATCGATTTCCATGGACTCCGACAGACCAGTGTCCTGTGTTGAACAAAGCATAGTCGCACGTTAACCTCGTACGCCGCGCGGCCCCTTTGTCGCCGCCACACAAATGGCTGATCGCACTCAAGCGCGCACGCACACACACACACACACACACACGGCAGTAAAGGAACGCCCGCTAAACACGTGCCTCCATCTTGACGCCGCTGCCCGCGTCCTGCTCCTTGCGCTCCGAGTCGTCGGAGGGCTCGTCGCCGGGGGAGCGCGGGCGCGGCAGGTGGGAGTCGGAGGCCAGGTCGCCGCGGGATATCAGCGTGCACATGTAGATGTTGTGGGAGAAGACGTCGTGCCGGATGAGCTCGCAGAAGAGCAGGACCAGGTTGGAGAACTCCACCCGCTCGCTCTCGTTCCCGGGCTCCGCTGCGAGAGGGAAGATGGGGATTTGAATAAGTCGACAGCAGGCGTCCTTTTTTTTTATTTTTTTACCCCTTTGCCAAATAATGTATAATATAATAAATACGCGCCAGGCAGTGGAATATAAGAGGCAAACACAAAAGGATATGAAGCTTTTCGAACATAGGTTGAGTTTGACACATGCGAGAAGCATCGCAGCAGCCGGTTATGAAAGAGAGGCCAGAAATAAAATGGCACTCACTCAGCGTGGGGGCCTGAGTATCGAGGAACTGCAGCAGAACATCCTGAAAGACGGGCAGAGTGGCGGCCGAGAGGGAGCCGGAGGACACGGAGCCCTTCTCATCCACCACCTCCGACTCACCACACCTCTGCAAACACACACACACACACACACACACGAGGGGAACGGAGAGACCACGCAGGGATGAATCAGCTGGAGATTTATATAAATAAATAAATATACGGGGAGGAACATTTATCGCCCCATTACCTCCGCTTCTATTTCCGCCTGTCTCTTCTCCAGCAGCTTGGCCACCACCATGGCCCGGTGTCGGCCGGAGCGCTTGCAGCACACCGCCCACTCACAGAGCAAGGTCACCACGGCGTCGTCGTCCGGAGACATCTGTGCACAGGAGCGCGTTACGACAGCGATAGAGCTACGAGGCCCGATGATCAGTAATGATATGGTGTCCGCACGGCATCACAATGTTATCTTTTAAAAAGAAATTGTCGGTTTGAAGAGAAAGGCTTGTGTGTATATAAAAAAAAAAAAAAAAAAAAAAAGCTTGATTTTAATGTCTCCCGTGTTGGCTCATGTTAAATTGGTTTGGGAATTTCATTTCAAGGAGTCACTATTTGTCACGGGAGAAATCCTTACTTCGTGGCCGTCTTTGCTCTGGCCTGACCCAAATATCCTGTTGTACAGCGAATCCAGGGAGTTGTTGAAGTCGGACTTCTCAAAGCTGTGGTTGTCCAGCACCTCGAGAGTGTGGAGAACCCGTCCGATGGTGAACCCTGGCAACAGATTCCAAAAAAAGAGCGTCTCAAACACTGGTTTTGCTCCCGCACGCCTCCTTCACAAGTGTCGTCAGCAGGGGTCTGCTGGGTGTTTTTTTTCCAGTTTTTTTGTTTTTACCTGCTGTGGTTTCCTGGCACTTATCGAATGACCACCTGAACTCCACCGCCTGGCCTCGCTCCTTCACCTGCTCCTCGATTTCTCTCAACTTTGCACGGACCTGCGGTGAAAGAGATTCACAAAACAGAGTCCTGTTTATCTGGAAAATAAAAATACCCCCCGTAAAAAAATAAATAAATGGGAAAAACAGCAAAGGGTGGCTACGTAAGACATAACCAGAATCGACCTAGCTGTGTTAAATAGCAGACTTTAAATAGACGTTTTAAAATGAACAAGAACGTGGAATTTTATGGTTTAGTTTTGTTTTTGTTCCCTCTCAGTACATTTGTTTGTCTCATTTTACTTGGATTATCGTATTTTAAGCCCCGGGTTAGGTTTGATTGGATTTGGTTTTTTTTAACCTCTTCTGCTGTAATCCAATTTATTCCGTCTCCTAACGTACTGAAAAGAATATCTACTCACAAATAAGCAACACTGACGGAGAGGGACACAAACACACACACACACATATTTACGAGTTGCCTTTAAAATAAACATGAACAAAAAAAAACAAAAAAAACGGGAGGTACCTGCTGTGTAAAAGCTGTGTTGCCTCCTGGCATGGGTAGGCTGGACGGGGCGATGGGAAGGAGGTCAAGTGGGGAGCCGGTCTTGTTCCTGCTGTCTGTGAGGGAGTAATGCCACACCAGGGCACTGGGACAACACAGCACGATGCTCTGACGGAGCAAAAACACAACACAAACAACAGTGAGGAAGGCATTTAAAGTCCTGTTGTATTCATTAAACCCCCCCCCCTCTCCCTTTTTTTTTTTGTTAAATGTGTACGTCAGTCAAAAGAAGCGTAGGATATACCTGCAACATGCAGCTGAGACCAAACACCAGAGGCCTGTGCTGGGGGCAGATGTAGAAATCGGTGAAGGGAGTCTGGGGCTGGTTCCCTCCCGCGGGCTGGGAGGTCGGGGCCGGGGGCAGGGCGTTACCCTGCTGTGTCAAGATGCCGTGTGCTGGATGTCCTCCCGTGCCGGGGCCCATGCTCCCGTCGCTTAGCAACAGGTTGAGGCGGCGCGTGCAGAAGTAAGCCAGCCTCCGTGACAAGTACGCCGACTGGACGAATTCCCCCGAGTACTGCGGGACGGAGGAGAGAGTCACAGCACTCAGCGTCCATTAACGACACTCATCTTTGTGAAGGAGAAAGATAAATGAGGGGCCGTGGGCCCGGCAGACCACCGTCAGCAAAGGTCAACGCGGCCAACGGGGCTGAGGGCGAAGACACGCAGCCGGTTTGAGATAAACTGCCGGCGGCTGTAGAAGCCTGATGTAATACAGAGCAGCGAGCACGGCACGCAGATGTGTGAATGTTAAGTAGGACTGCGAGTTTCCAAAATGGAATCCATCAGTGGGGGAGTGATGATGGGAGATAAAAAGGGGAATGGATGGCGGGGGGGAGGCCTAC
This sequence comes from Colistium nudipinnis, assembly GCA_016785305.1. Classification (NCBI taxonomy): domain Eukaryota; kingdom Metazoa; phylum Chordata; class Actinopteri; order Pleuronectiformes; family Rhombosoleidae; genus Colistium; species Colistium nudipinnis. Next base: position 449,377 of record JAFBJU010000768.1, read on the forward strand.
CTGTAACAAAAGCGGCAGCAGGAGTCTGAGGAGCTCATCTTCACCAGGTCGGACCTTCTCAAAGCACTCCAACACCCACGTCAGGAACTCGTGTCGGTCCAACATGCCATCCTGAACACACACAAGAGGCACAAGGGAAATGAAACTCCACGATCCAAACCCAAACAACAATGTTGAATCCTTTTTGACGAAACCACTCAGTGATTTTGAGTATGGATTGTCCTCCACCTTCCCTTAAAAGCGACGGGTAGGCTAAATATTACGAAAAGAACTAAAACAACTAGAGCAACAAAGTATCTTCATTTATTTCCATAATGAGTTGGAAGACAACGATCAAGTTCGAACACAAAAAAAAGGACTGGTGCCTGACCTGAAACATGAACATGGCCAGCTTCTCGTTGTATTCCCACTGCTTCATGGCCGTGTCGACGTCAGCAGGAGTGGCTGGTAAAGGCGAACTACAGCCTTGACTGGGAAACTGTCTGTAAAACTCGGCCACCTTCTGAAGCTGCTCCCAGAGGTACTTGGTAATGATTTGGGTCCATTCTTCACACACACACACACACACACACACAAAACACACACATTGGAACACGTACAGAAAAATGTATAGCCAGAAACACATTCCGCCCAACGAGAACACAAAAAAATCAGTTCCGCATAAGCAAAATATAAATATCTTTGCCCAATATGTCGCATAAATAATGCTTCTTCACTTACCTATGCAAGGATCGATCACGTGCCTCTTCTTGACTTTCGTTTCGGTGATGGCTGCGTGATACGCACAAGTCATCTTGATCATCCATGCCGAACGCATCACAGGGACCGAGTACTTGGCCAGGTATCCAAAGACCTCCTCCTTTTTGCTAAAGATCGGAACCTGTGGGCATTTGCATGCGCATCAGTAATGCTGAGTGAAACACAGCGGGGACATTAGGCTGTTGAATTAAGAGGCCACCTTCAGCATGTTAACTACCTATAATGAGAATTCATTTTCAATTCATCTATTTTCTCCAATCTAGTGAGTGCGGTAATCAGACTTAAAGAAACACCACCTCGGATGTTATTTTGGGAACCACAGTCATTTTTCAACGAAGCAATGCGTTTTGAATCTTTTCAAAAAGACACCAGGGTCAGTTCTGTGTTCCGATCCGATTTCTGTAGAATGTTTTTTTTTTTCTATATGCATTTCCTACTTATTTCAGAATGAAAATAGAGGGAATCAGCAGGAAACACATAAAAACAGAGCAAAGGAGAATTCAACGCAAACAGCTCCACTCATCGGCCGACAAGCTCGGGCCTCGAGAATAACGCGGAGTTCACATTTCGCACAATATGCCATAGCACTACCATGAAAGCAACATGTTGACACACTGCGCAGTGGAGGAAGCCTTTGGTGGCGCACACCGTAGTCTTACCTTCTTAGCCAGCTGTGTTAGGGGTTTAGTCCCGGCTAAATCCGTGAACCAGTTATTGATGGAGCTCTGTGACCTCGCTGTGACCAGCCAGAAATTATCCTTCTGGTTGACCTGTGGCTTACGCTTCCCCGTGTCCGGGAACGTGTTGTAACGCAGCTTCTCCGCAATAATGCTGCTGAAGTTTGAACTGATCTGCAGATGCATCGTGGGAAGGAAAACGCGTGACAAATCAATCACAGACAGTCACTCCGAAACACAGGCGCGCGGGTCAGCCAAAGTGCAAAGAGTCATTACCTTGGAAGGGTTAAAGTTGACATTTTTGGCACTGCCATGCTCATCACCAGACACAGCTGGCTGGTTATTGAATCCTTGCTTCACATTCAGTGCAGTCAACTCATCCTGAGGCAAGCAAACACACACACACACACACACACGTAGGTAAACATTCTGCAGTTTCGAGAGCCAGTCACCAAACGTTTTTCTGATTCAGGATCCGTTATAATAATTATAATTGTAGTAAGGAGAAATCAGAGGACGTTCGCTTTATTGGGTTTAGTGACACCGGGAGTATTCAAATCAATCTAATGAAATGGAAGTAATTATTGTTTTAATATGTCCAGACATGGTTACAGCATATTCATAGATATAATATTGAGACGTTCAAAGATCCGGAGCCTGCAGCACTACCCGGCCAAACCGTCCCCCAATTTAAAAGACGAGCACGGAGAAATTAGCTTAAATAACACCGATACTCATCATAATGCTTAGCTGTGCAGGTTTGGCTAACATTAACCTATCATTACCAACACGTCAAGCTAACAATCAACGGTCACGCACAATGCAACACGCTGTTTACATTGTGCGTGTCTGCTCATTGTTTGTTTTTTGTTTGTTTGCAATCGCGAAGCTTACCGCTAGCCGTGGTCTATTTAAAACCGGAAAGCAGCCGCTAGCCGATGAGCTAACTAAGCAAAACTCCGTCCGCAAACGAGCCGGTTGTTTGTCCAGATAAAGCAGAGGCAGCTAGCTAACAGACTGACAACTAGCTGCTGTTCATTGTTATTGCTAGGCCCGGATCGTTCAGAGGGCTCGCTAGCACAAGCTAGCTGGAGCTAGCTCGCACAGCGACTTTGCTCCATCATTTCCCCCCTTAATCCGCGGCTCCCGGCTTCTCTGAGAGCGCATCGTTCAAAACCAACCTCTTTTTGTTTCGGATCTTGGGGATAGACGTCCGGAGGGCCGAGCCGAGGCCGCTTTAATGGCCGGTGTTCGTAACTTAGGATCCCGAAAGCAGCCATCATCCAGCGGCATCACAGCCAGAGCTCTCCCCTTCCTCAGCGGCGACAACCACACACACTTCCGCTACACTCCTACACAAAATAAAAGTCTCCTGACACATACACTGTGTGTGTGACCGGCTCCCTGCTCTTTACGACTCACTCTTATTTCTGCAATACAACAATACATGGATAAGTGATGAAAAATAAATGATTACTGCTGCTAAATATAATTATAATAATAATTAGAAGGAACATTTGCTTCGGACATAGCATAATAAAATCAATTATGTGATCTCTGTTTATAGCTCCGTGGCAAACGTACTTCCCTTTAGGGACATATACTGGTTCGACAGTAGCTCAATAGTTTACTTTATTTATTTAAATGGGTGAATAAACACAACATCACACTTTTGCAGAATAAAGCTAAATAAAATGAAACAAGGACGGACTTCAGGCTGTGACTATTGGTTAGATCAGCCACCCCGAATTTACAGTGCGTTTTTCAAAATATAGCATTAACACAAAGTGCACACATCTGCGCAATTAAGAAATAAATTGAGTATACCTCATCATATGAGTTTATACTCACAGGGTGTTCTTTACAATACGCTTTCAAACGACCCTCTGGCGGTCAGAGACTAATCAACATGATTTAGTAAACTAAGCTACTTTTACTAAGTAGTGTAGTTCCTGTCTTTGACCACCAGAGGAACGTTTAGAGGAGTTTTGTAAAGAACACCCTGTGAGTTCAAACTCACAGTGAGTTATAATCAAGGCTGCACATAAGCGGCACTAAAATCTTAGCATGTTTACTGCAAAGGTTTAAATAAATCTCAAATAAAAAACCCTACCTTTTACTAAACATCCAATCTTTATTATTTCAATGTGGAGATGTAAAACTGCTTTAGAAAATGCAATTGAATGACGGCCTCGAGGGCTGCTCTCTGATAATAAAATCAGAATCCCAATCAGACAGGGGTCTGAAAACAGAGCAAGTCATTTTAACACCCAATTACCAGAATCTGATAAAACACTAATACTCCGATGTCGAAGAAACTAAATAAAACCTTAGAAACGAAAAAGGGAAGGTAAAAGTCCATAAATTAATTAACCTGGTGAAATGTGTCCATAGATAATGTATGCAGTGAGTTGACCCAAAAAACGGCTTTGGAGAAGACAGATTAAAAGCAGAAAACTCTGTACGAGTCAGTTGTCAACTTTCTCACACTGTGTATCACGAGTACAATGTATCTTATCAAACACGCGCACACATCTGGCTCTGTTTTCACAGCTGGGAGCGCGTGTTTGATGGGAGCCAGCCAGGCAATCAGTGTCAGCGCTGCTGGGTTGTTCTGAAAAAATGATAACATTGATGTTTAACCACTGTCTGTTTATGACAGTTGTGTCTCCACATCTTAATCTAAACGAGTCCACGTGTAAAATGTGTTACACTGGACATCAGCATATAGAAAAAATATCTTTATTGGAAGAAAAGATAAAAGAAAAATCATCATACATATACAAAAAATATGTATTAAAATATAACGGTCCCAAGTGTACAAAGGCAATCTTGAAACTGTAGCGGTGCAATAAAAGATATTGCACTCTTCATGATTGTTCAGCATATAACTGATTATAAGGCAGTTTACAATCCACCGCTTCGTGAAAACAACATTTTAAGACACATCCTGATTTTGATCAGCCCCACCTTTGCCGCAAGTAACACACTGTACCACGGTTTAACCAAAATTACAGCCATATAACATACCTTGTCCAGCAGTGTAAAACATGCAGATTGTAAACTCCAGCATTTGGATTTAGAGGAAAATTGATAAACACAGAACTTGCATAAAGTATATCAATAATCTATAGGCACAACTTGCATCTGCAATCACTGACAGAAATGAAAAACATTCAACTAGATTAAATTAACATTTTCTGTTCTTCATAGGAGAGTTTAACAGGTGTACCGAGTAATAAATACTAACTACCAAGATTTTGCAAAGAAAAAACAACCCAACACATCAACCATAATATGAAGGATATTAAAACCTGCTCTTTACAATTCTGTCCTTAACATGCACTGCGAGGTCATGTTTAAAATAATAAAATCACTCAAGCAAATTTGGAATCACGGATTAGCCATCTCGCAAAGAAAAGGGAAGCACCAAATTTTCTTCAATGTGTCCACAAGAAAAACAAAGTGCTTCTGTCACAGTCAACGCTCTGTTTCACATGCAGTCAATTATTTCACCTCCGTGAAATCACTCCTGTGACACGGCAGCAAAGAACTGGAAGCTTTATGGTTCCTCTTTGTATAGTTTTTGATGAGTCCTTCAAAAATGTGGTCCCTGGGTCTTTTGCGTGGAGACGAACAACGTTTTTTGAAGCAGCTATAAGAAAAGCCCCCGTCGTTCTTAAAACCTACTTGCACACCATGGCTGGATTGGGATAATTGTGTTTTTGCAGGTATTCCACTGAATATTTTATGGCGCAACAGCTCACATCCAAAGTTCAGCTCCTGCATCTTTTATCTGCTTTGGTTTTCCGATGCTTGTACCATGGCTCTGAATCGTGAGTTTTCATCTGCCAGCAAGGCAGCGGGACTGTCAAACTCCAAAATCTATGAAAATGAATATGAAATGAATTCAAGTTATTTCCAAAAAATGCGGCATATGGGGAGAATTTTAATGTCCTAAAAAGATGGTCCCCAGAGAACCTTGTTTGGCTGTGGTGACTGATGCTAACTGATCACAAAAAGTTAACATCGACGACACAAATACTGACACCGTTGATGTGGCTCAAAGTAAAAGACTTCTCCTGTAATTTGTGCAGTAATGGATGTTGTGCAGAGTACTGACAAAAAAGATCAGACAATTAAAAACTAATTAAAAACCTAAAGGCTGAAGAACACCACAGCAACACAAGCAAGCGAACATAAAAGCTGAAAATGTGACAGTTAATGTTCAGAGAAATAATTATCATTTTATTTTAATTGAATATTGACATTTTTTCCATTATATTCTGTTTACTCAATCAACGCAAAGTGACAAGTTCACACGGCAGAGCAGGGGGGTTTTAAACTTCACAATGACTTTTCAACCAGGGGGGTGGGGTGTACGATTGTGCAAACCGTCATGTTGCGTGTATACTAACCTGGCCGTTGCCCAGCACCATGACCCTGCCGCAGCTCATCACTGTGTTGAGACGGTGGGCGATGATGAGGGTGGTACAGTTGCCAAACTCACAGCGAATGGTCTCCTGGATGAGGCGGTCGGTCTCAGTGTCGATGGCTGCCGTCGCCTCATCCAGTATAAGAACCTACAAAAACAGATGAGCACATTTTCCCGGAGGAATAAACGACAATGGGACAGAACAGAAGGACACAATTATAGACTGCTACTCATGGGAAGCTAAAGAAAACAGAATCATGTACTGCATGCCGTTTGTTTACGGTGCAGTTCTGGTGCATACCGCCAGGTGCCAGTGTTCACACATGCAGGGACACGGAAACTGAGAGATGTGATTTATCATGAAAGCACGAGGCGAATCTCCTACTTGAGCTTCAACCCTCATCGCCCGATGATAAAGCAAATAAAATAGCACTTTATCCAATCCGCACCTTGCTGTTCCTCAGCAGTGCCCTGGCCACGCAGAGCAGCTGTCGCTCTCCCACTGAGAAGTTCTCTCCGTTCTCCATCACCTCTGAGTGGAGGCTGTGAGGCAGCTGGCTCACCTGAGGAGGGACACAGGTTTGCAGAGGTACGATCACAAGTGGCCAAACACTCATTCTTTCAGGTCGACCAGTACAACTTACCATTTCTTTAATGTGCGTCTTCTCAAGAGCCTCCCATATCTGAGAATCCGAGTACTGATCCCAGGGGTCCAAGTTGGTCCTGTTTGTTAAAGACAACAACAACATTGTTATCATTTGGTATCATTGTTATCATGTAACAGCTTCGCACTAAAAGTAATCGGAGTTTGCATTACAAAGCAAAGGAAATACCCTTTAGAGAGACGATTATCCCACACAGTGTCGTGCTGGTTGTTTCATTCATTCTCTCTGCTCTGCTTACATTAGTCCCAGATATGTCGTTTTCTTTTTTTAAACCCTGAGCAACCCAACGAGTCCGAATTCTCGTTCACACGAGCAAGATCTCATTGGATTACCTGACTGTGCCGATGAAGAGCACGGGCTCTTGAGGAATGATGGCTAGCTTGCTCCGCAGGTCATCCAGACCAATCTGCGCAATATTGATCCCATCAATGATAATAGAGCCTCCTGCCAGCTCCACCAGTCTGAACATGGCTACACCCAGAGAGGACTTTCCTGCAAATGCATTTGGGGAAAAAAAAAAAAAAAACACACAATGAAAACAAACGCGTGCACAAGCAAAGAAAGAAAAAAAAAAAAGAGATACAAAACACAAGCTGAAAATGCTGCTGCCCGGGTAAAAGAGAGCATCGCTCGTACCTGATCCTGTGCGGCCCACAATGCCGACGGTCTCTTCGGGCGGGATGGTGAAGGAGAGATTCTTAAGAACCAGCGGCAGATCACGGCGATAGCGCATCTCCACATTCTGAAACGTGATCCTTCCCTGCTGGGGCCAGGAGGCCGCGGGACCCTCGGCCTCGGGACTTTGTCGGGGGGCTTCACTCTCCAGACACTGAGAGAAAAGAAAGATGATAGCGCCTGGCATCAACCTCTAAATCCCCGCGGAGGTGCGTGGCCTCGGAGTGATTTGCGGTGATTTTCTCCCTCTGAGCTTTTGTTCGCACGGAAAAAGGAGAACGTTGAGTTCAACATTCTTATCTCTGGTTCGGATGGCTCGGTAAAACAAACGCTGTCCTGTGCTCCGGAGCGAGTAAAGACCCCGCATATAACATACGGTACGTGTTGCACGTATTCAACCACATGTTCACAGGCCAACCGCATCCGTGGGTTCAATTCTAGACAGCGTCCGCGTGACCTTGGACAACGCGTCTGAGTGCCACCTAATCCACCTCGCCGCGCCAATCAATGCTCCTACCTTTATGTAATGATTGATCCTCTCCACGGATGTGAATCGGGCCTCGGTCTCGGTGAGCAGCCTCACCGTAAACTGAAACAAGCCGGTCAGCTGCGGGTGAAAGAGAAGCGGAGAGGGTGGGAGGGTTAATGATCAACGCGGTCACATCAGTGACCACAAAACACCGGGTCATGCGAGCCGCTTCCCGATAACCAATGGGTAGTAAAACATACGATATTGAACAGATTTGCTGATGCGGCTCCTGCACAGTGCAAGCCGGCCGATTTCCATTTTCTACCACGCCTTTCACGAGTTATTGATTTACTGAGCATTTGAAAAATAATAAATAGCCATTGTGGACAATTAACAATGAGGAACCTAGCAGTCATTTTAAAACACCCTGTGCAGATGGTCTTTCCTGCGCGTTTCATGCATGCAGTAAATTCCTCCATCTTCCTCCAAAAAGAAATAAGCGAGGTTGCTTCTGTCTACTAGAAGTATGTGACTTTTGCTTTAAGTGCAAAGCAATTGTAAGAGTGGCAAAGAGTCACAAACACAGCAATTTAACAACCATAAGCACTGCTCATACCAGAACAAGCAAGTTTCGCTACGCAGTGTTTTGAATTCAATAACCATGGGTATGGCTGCTAATGAATCCCACACTTAAGAGAAATAGTTTGGCTTAATGCTAGACTTAGGGAAACTACCTGACATTACATGACGTAACACGCAAACAATTGTGCACAAGAACGTACACATATCATGGAGAGGCTTCTCTCGGGCTGGAAATGACTGAATATCGTATTAACACAATTTTTTTTTTCTCCAAAAAGTGAGGTTGTCTTAAACTTTAAGACTAGACGAGTACACCGTGCAGATCTTGAATAGGGAAAGCACCAGTGTAACTACACAGTATGGCATTACAGGCCGTGTGGAGCCTTTTTAGGATGCTAGTCTCGTGAGTCTGTCTATTGTGAGAGTTATTTGATTAGTCCAGGTTTACCAGCTGGAGTTTTTTTTTTTTTTTTTGATGGCTGGTGTCTTGCGCTCTGCTGCCACACAGGAAATAAATTCATGACAAGCGAAAAGGACTTCTTAGCATCGCCGGCGCCACATGGGGCATTCCCATTTCAAAAAGGGGTTTTGGGTACTTTTATGGTAGCTGTGCGTTGGTCTACGAACCTGCACTGCATACGATATGGCGAGGCCTGCGTAGGCCGAAGGTATCTGATTGTGCATGACGACAATGAGGAGAGCCACAGTCGTGATAAGGGTGATGCTGATGAGGTCCAGGCGGACAGCCAGCCAACGCATCGCGCAACTGAAGAGGTAGTTGGAGGCCTGGTTTGTGTCCAATAATTCCTGATAAACAGAAGAGGATTTACTTGTGTGTCATTCCCTATCCTGTGCGGCGCGCACTCGGCGTTTAAGTGCGCGCCGGGGTGCCTGTGTCAACGCGCGCGTTTGTCTACGAACCTGCACTGCATACGATATGGCGAGGCCTGCGTAGGCCGAAGGTATCTGATTGTGCATGACGACAATGAGGAGAGCCACAGTCGTGATAAGGGTGATGCTGATGAGGTCCAGGCGGACAGCCAGCCAACGCATCGCGCAACTGAAGAGGTAGTTGGAGGCCTGGTTTGTGTCCAATAATTCCTGATATCTGGAGGGAGAAAAACAAAAACTAAACACACATAAACCCATTACAGGCAAAGGAGCAAAAGCAAGCAGAACTCCACTCTCCCAGGTGAGGGTATATTTACTAACCTGGGAGTAAACCGGGAAAAAAAAATATATATATATATAAGAAGAGATAAGAAATGAATGTTTCATGGGCTCCATTTCTGACGGGCACCATTATACTCGCCTCAGGAGGAAGTCGTGCCCTCTTCCATATGCGTGGATGGTGGAGAGTCCCTGAAGACTGCTGGTGAGGTGAGAGGTAAACGGGGATTGGCTGATGTTCTCCAGGCGCTTCAGCTCACGAATCAGGACCCTGGGAATGTATGAAATGAACAAAATATAGCATGAATTGACGTTCTGAACTCATCCTGGACATGGGTTAAGCTTTGAAATAAGTCACATTCACCTGGAAGCCACCGTGAAGACCGCTGGAATCTAACAATAGTAAGACGGCAAAAGATTAAAAAAATATAAAAAATCCGGCATGAAATGTGATGGGGAGGTCTTTGCATGGCTTTGATTTTGCAGCCTTCAGCTACTTGGGCGACTTTGGAGGGAGCGCAGATTTCACATCTCAATACTGAAACATCACCGAGGAGCGAAGGAAGGGAAGATCGCATCGGCTCTCACGCGTGTCGGGCAGGTACCCATAACACGGAGATTCAGACCACAACATGGTAACCGTCCCCCCCCCACTCCAACACGCGTTCGCCACCCGCTCTCAGGCGCACGTGGCACGTCATGAACCCCCGTCACCCACAGAGAGGCTGCCTCACGCTCGGCAGCCAGAGGCGGTCGGGAGACGCGGGCGTCCACAAGGTAGTGTGAGCGAGAGGGGGTGTGTTGACAAAGGTGAGGTGTCTTTTTCGAGTTTGAGACGCCAAGGTGGAATGGATGGTGCGTGCGAATTACAAGTCTCCCGTAAATCCCTGGGTTTTCTCATAAAGAGCCGAAAAGAGAGGGGGGGAAACAACGGGACACTTCCCCGCGCTCCGGGGCTGTGATCCAGACAAACATGTTTATGCCATGGGGCAGTTTCATTTCAGAATTCAATAAAGGCCGCTTTTGAAGACGGCAATTTCCACGGGAGATCCAGTTTGATGTAAGATCTATAAATATCTGACGACGTAACTTTGTGAGATACAGTACTTAATTATTTTATTTTTATTAATTTTTTTTACACAGCACTGCCCGGGGTGATCACACACTTTTGGTTACAGCTGGGGACCATCTCCTCGGCTCAGCTACGTGAGGTTAATACTGAGCTCAGTGTCAAATGGCTCCATATCATCTGCTGCAATTGCCGTGCATACCAATGAAGTGTCTCTTCAAAAAAAAAAGCCAAATGAAGACATTCGAAAAATCGAATTGCTCCCTCGAGACACAAACTGGTATCAGGTCTGATTAAAGAAGTCGAGAATTCAAGTTTATGTGGGGAGAGATAGCAAGTGGTGCACAAGCATAGAGAGGGAGGAGAGGGTTGCGTGTGGGGAGGAACCCCAGATGTGAGAATGCGTTCCCATTTCTTTTAACAGTTAAATACATTTTTCCAGAACGGTCACGTGATCCGACATTACAAATCAGCCGATATTTAATGCGATGTAATGGTGAAAATCACACGTAAACAGATGCATTGTATTTCTATTGCAACAACGATTAGTCACGCAGGCCGTTTTCAAATCTGAAGACTCTCAAGCCGAGCAACAATAACACCGGGAATCATGTTCTTCTTTATCTATCAGACAGAGGAAATAACGAGATACCGCGGTTATTTCCCAGGATGCCAGCGAGCGATTATTCCCCTCAGCGGATTCACCTTTATTGCACAATTGCTGCAAAACCATAAATAACAACGAAAGCATCAGAGGTATCAGATCATCCGTGGCACTCCTTCACCACAAAAATCAAATCAAGGACCAACAACATGCAGATTATGACCAGCCCTTCCGCGACTGTCTCCCGTTAGAATCGGCTTGCGTCACCTAATAAAATAACAATAATCATACCGTGGCATAATAGGTTTTGATCTGCACTCTTGAAGTGTACTGCAGCCAATGCCAATTCCAAATCACTTTTGAAAGTCACATTATTTCAAATCCTCATGAATAATAAATGGTCCAATATTAAAAAGCGGATTAACCAACTCATTTAGCAATAACTGTATATTACACTCTTATTAATATTTCATTTAAAAATCACCCACATTCTGGGGACTTATCCTGCAAACTTCTGGCTCATTATTAGTTGTTTTTTTTCGGCTGTGCATTCACTATGTTCTAGTGCGATCATTCACATTCACACTTGCTAAAGCAGCTGGACGACACATTCAGAAAAAAAAAAACAACTCCGATGAATGCAGAGTCAGCCAACCGCTCGGGGCCTGGTGGGCAGAGGAAGTTAACTGATCTCCGGAGGAGTGAAATGAACAGAAGTGATGCGAGTCTGACCTGGACACGCGGTTTACGATGCAGAGGAAGGCTCCCAGGGGCAGGATGGAGACCAGGAACCAGGGGAAGACCATGCCCAGCATTCCCAGGCAAAACAACACCAGGGTCAGGTTCTGCAGCAGCATTTCAGCTTGCATGGTCAGACGAACATCCACTGAGGGGAGGAGGCATAGCGTATGTCACACTTTGGATCTATCAACATTTTATTTATGCCTCTCTTGGTGTCCTTTTTTTGTTTTCTTCAAAATAGAATGAAAGTGAAGGGGGGAGGGGGGCGGGGGGGTGTAACACAAAAAAAACAACCCATGATGGAATCTTCAAAAATGTATATTTCGGTGCTCACCCTCATCCATGTCCCTGGAGAAACGGGTCAGGATACGGCCCAGAGGGGTTGTATCGAAGAAGTGCATGGGGCTGAGGAGGAGCCGCCGGAACAGCTTGTCGTGGAGCGTGGACGCAGCCTTCACAACGCACTGCAGACAGAACGATAAAAAAACAACAGCCGTGTTTGACCGTGAGACCACACACAAATAAACAAACCATTTTAAGGGAACATAGGGAAGCCTCTCATGGCACGGATAAACAGACAGCTGGGAGCGAACAGTCAATACAATCAGCATCGAACATAAAACCACACAATGGTGCCACAAACCTGCTTGCCTGCAGAGTTGCAAATGCTACCGCTCCATATGCCAAGCATGCGCACAGTGGTGGGTAGTAATTTTACTCTCTCCTCACACAGGGCAAGCTGTCAAATCTTCATTTATAATGAGCTTCGGGGAGGCCGACATAAAGGTCGTGACCCAATGCGCAAGAGACATATCACCAATTGGACAGAAATTACATGTGGCAGCAGAGAACAAATTAATTCTATTAATGGAATATTTAACACTCCCAAAGATCTCGTCACAGCTAGGGGTAAAAAAGCCATCTTTGTAAAATTTGCAATTTCAAGTGGCACACATTAACATTAGGGGAACTGAACCTCTGCAATGCAGTGTCAGGATGGGTTAGATCGAAAAAGAAGACGGCCACCCAAAGGGGCGCGCACCCACGCACGTCCTTTTGCTTCTCTCCGCCTCTTTGTCTCTATTGCACTCGCAGACCACAAAAACACGCGCACGCACGCACGCACGCACAGACACACACGGTAGGGGACAGACAAATGGATTTGACCAACTGGCATTTTCAATTATAGCACTAGAAACCACAAGAGGATGAATGAACGAGTGACAATGAAGGCAATTAGAGAGGAGTAATACTTTTCACACTTTTTTTTTTATGAATACCACCGTCCTTTTTAAGCTTCATCAGTGGTTAGGAGGAAAAAAAAAAAAAGGGCAACAAAAGAAAACGGCTGGGCTTACCTTCACAAACACCAGCCCTCTCACCGTCTTCAGCAACAAGGCAGCAGCCATGGAGACGACGTAAACTGTCGAGTAGTACTGAATGTGAGGGTTGAGTCTCATGCTGTTGCTCGCCATCGTTTCATTCGCCGAGAGTAACGATGCGTTCTGAGGGGCAGACGGAGCAACAAATTACAAAGTGAGTGAGAAAAACTATTAAGATGCATTTCTTCCCCACGTGGGAATGTTGCCTTTTAATGAAGTTCAGTAAAAGCACACTTTGGCATACATGAAAAATCAGTCAGGTTCAATGATTGTTTCCTATTCCGAGCACATTTCTCAACGGCAGCCGCCGCCTGCTTTGCTGCACATCTGTTTCCTTACTGCCTGTGCTTGTTTTTAATTAAGTTTACCATGGTGCTGTTACTTTTTTAATCATGCACATTCAGATTAATGCTCACTCATTTAAAATTCACAGAGGCTTTCTGGTTTTTGTTTTTTGTTTCCACCCCCCCGTATGGGACACTCAGGAGAGGCGGCGATTATTATAATAAAGCAGGATTCGTCCGCAAACTCACCCCACAGCCCTGCCTGATCCAGTGGCTCAGCCACCAGTTGCTGAAGGCTATGCTGCCAGTGGTGAAGAGGAAGAAGAGGATGTTGATGACGAAGACCAAGGAACCTCCCGCCGCTTTGATGTAAGCACCATAAACGGACCAGGCCACTGCACCGGAGCCCTTTTCTTCAGCCTTCATCAGTTGCTCTAAGTACGATACGAGAGAAATGGACAAAAACAAAGAAAATAAGAAGTGAGGGGGGAAAAAAGGACACATATATGATTCATCCTCTGTGTGGTGCACGGAAAAACTGGCAGGCTCTCTCACCTCCTCCCTTGCTCTCCACCTTTGGTCTAACCTTGGCAACATCAACACCACTGTCAGCCTTGTCCGCGCCTGTCCTCTGCTCTTTGTTTCTTAAATTCTCTTTCACCAGATCCTGAAAGACAAACAGCGGATGAAGAAAGGAAACATGCCACTGCCCCAAATCCCATGAGCTGCACCAACAAGGCCCTGCAAGTCATTTTGAAAGAGTTATTGTTGACAAGGTCTTTAGCCGCTCACCAGTAAATCAATGCACACATAAATAATGAAAGGCCCTGTATGCATTAACATTTCCCAGCTACTGGGCCTGCCTTTTTATTTTTAGGCTTATGAATTATTCAGCTTGTTGTGTGGGCAAATCCTTTTATGTGGTGGAGTCAAAGATGCTTTATTCAATAGAGCTGACCTGGGGCCTCACGTGGCCCTGGCCTTACCTCCTGTTGCATGCTGCTGAGGAGGGTGGCATAGTCGCGCTCTTTCGCCATCAGCTGCGCGTGGGTGCCGTGCTCGGCAATCTGCCCGTCCTTCATCAGGATCACGTCATCACAGTCATTGAGATACTAAAAGATGAAAAGATGGGGGGGGGGGCAAAATGGTTAAAATGCAATTTAGAACCTGATACTGTTATTCATTATTTCAAGATGCTTGCCGTTGTTTTCACCGTGTAAAACGTATCACAGACAGTCTCCTACCTGGAGTTGGTGGGTTATAAAGAGGACCGTCCTGTCTTTGGCAGCAGCCCTGATGGCGTGATAGAAAACGTGGGAACCCACACAGGCATCGATAGCGCTCAGAGGGTCATCCAGGAGAAGGATGGGCCGCTCGCTGTAGAGGGCACGAGCCAGACTCACTCTCTGACGCTGGCCACCACTCAGGTTGGCACCTCGCTCTCCGATCTGGTCAGAGAAAGTAGCCTCCATAAAAAAGCTCTCCTCCCGTTGAAAGTACGTTTTTAGGAACAAATACTGTACATAGAGATTATCTTGCACGAAAGAAGCAGATTCTCAGACGTACCTCTGTCATGTCTCCGTATGGGAGCTCTGCGAGATCTTGAAGAAGACAGCAGGCTTCCAGGACGGCATTGTATCTGGTGAAGAAAGCAACAGGTCCATTTCAGGCCTCACGGCTTAACATGTTGTTGTTTTTTTTATTTTATCATCACGCATTGATGTTACTTGTCTTGGTCATGCTCCTGTCCAAACAGAATGTTCTCCTTGAGCGAATCATTGAGGATCCAGGCTTCCTGGGACACGTAAGCGTAACCACCACTCGCAGCTACATTCCCCTCCAACAGCGTCATCTGCAACACAAGCAGAACAGAAGGTTGAAGGCAGAGAAAACACTCGCACACGAATTGCCGGATTGGAAGAAGCTCAAAAGCTTTCCTTGTCGCTGTTATTCGCGTACGTGTCTGAAGAGGTGAACTTAAAGTGAGCAATCTTTCTTGAACATCTTGTGGAATCTCACCTGTCCCAGCAAGGCGGACAGAAGAGAGCTCTTTCCACTGCCGACACCTCCACAGATCCCTACCAGAGAGCCCTAGAAAGATGAAAAAAAAAAAAAGAAAAAACGGTTGCATTGCGGGAAATAACACAAATCAGGCAAGTGTATAGCCACAGTCCTGAATCCAGTGAATGTACGTTGTGTGTGTGTGGTTACCCTCTTAATGCGCAGGTTTATGCGGTGCAGGGTCTTCTGCAGCGGAGGCCGGATGCTCTGAGTGGAGGAGATGGTGCTCTGTGGACTCTCCTGCTCCATGTGTGTGAGGAGACTCTGTGCATTGGGACCGTCCTTGCTTCCTTTGGCGTCCTCCGTGGTGATGTACAGGCTGAGCTTCTCCCGGCGCAGCACGCGCCTCATCCCTCCTGGCTTCTTCTTCGGAGGGAGTTTTGCAGCCGGAGCGCGCGCCTTTTCCCAGGCCAGCGTGGCATCCTGAAATTCCACCGCGCTGCTTGGATCCTCCATTTTGACCAAAATGACCTCTCTGTCGTCCATCATGAAGAGCCTCTGCGGAGGAGGACAGAGTGGGCCGGGTTACGCATGGAAGGTTTTGACCACACGTCACGATGGGCGTGACAAAAACTTGCACCACCTGACGTTCTTCCTTTTGTCCATCTCTAGAATGTATGTACACAATCCCGGGTATACCAAATTTTTGGTTGCGCTATGTCACGAGATGTCGACCTTTCCGAATTATGCACTCAAGCTAAACCCAGAGTATCTCCAGCCTTTGGGTGCATCCTTGGCAGAAGGCCCACTGAACGCCTTGCGGCTTCAGTGAAACCATCTCTCACTAATGTGTGACTTTTAGCATGTGTTGTGTGGAATAACGCATCAGTTGTCGGTGTGCGGCGTGGGCGGACGGGCTTTAAACATCCGCAGGAGCGCTGTTAATCATTGGCTCTGAGCAGTGCCCACTGTCGCACTGTATCCACATTCTCCGAGTTTACTTTAGCCCGCTGACCTTTATAAAAGGGACATATATATATCATGAGAAGCCAGGGGGTAGTGCGTGCTTGAACTGTACTAAGGATGTGAAATCCAGACTCACCTGAAATCTTTTGACTGCTACAGCACCCTCCGACAGTGACCTGACTGCTAACGGCGTGACTTTCAGGGAGAAGGTCATGGAATTGAAAACTGCAACCACGGTGAAAGCCTGAGACAGTGAAAAACTATTTTAATTGTCTTTCCTGAAGCAGCATGAAAAAAAAGGTTACTTTAATGAAACCCTATTTTTTATTTAAGGGAAACGTCTGATTCCCCAAAAAACCTGAGAAGACATTCTTATTGTCACATTTTATAAAAACATCGAATCAATCATTCCTTAATATATTGCGAGCGGAATTGACACAGTGACTATAGAGACCCCTATATAAAATACCTCAGCTGCAGTGAGGTCATAGCCTAAAGCCATGTGCAGGGTGAAAGTGCACACGCTTGCTATCACCACAACGATTGGCGCGACGCCCACTGTGAGGCTCTGGATGACCCCGGCTCTCTCCAGTATCCCCCTCTCTTTAGACCGCACCTCTGTTGAAGAGATAAGAAATAAGATGATAAAAATAAAAAAAAACACCCACCCACCCACACCCTGCCACACCCACAACACACACCCACACACACCCACACCCACACACCCACCCCCACACACACACACACGCACGAACGCACGCACGCACGCACGCACACAGTGACGGGCCAAGGGAGGGAATGGAAAAAAAAAAGAAGGTAAGGGTTGAGTGACTCTCAAAGGGTTTCTCCAGTGGACAAATAATCAACAACACCATACGCCACCAATCGACACGCGGCGTGTGGACAGGAATAGATACAAGAGGGAGGCCAGGGCCTCACATCCATACATGGTATGACGGAGGCTTCGAAACCTGCTGAACTTTGGTAACTGTCCAAGTCGAAATGCCCCTTTCTGCTCCCCACTTCCTTCATGTTTGTGTCTGATAAATGCAAGAGCACACGCGAGCTGCGTCCTCACTCCAGCTCACTGGGTGCAAAACAGTGGAAGAAAAGGCATCTTTAATTCAGTGCGTGTGTGAAATATGAGAACTCCCGTGTCCTAGTAGATGGTATTTCCCTGTGGGATTCCCCTTTAGAGGCCGTGTGTGCTTCTGCATGGGCCAGAGAGCAAAAGTCACGCGCCCCAGAAAAAAAACGCTGCCATCATCCCCTTTAACAACAAAAGCAATTGAGCGGAACCAAAGTGTAGCTCTTAAGACGCGTCGGCCATTAACGTTGAAAGCCGACTGATTGCTATTATAATAAGTAATCGCGGGACAACAGCGGAAAATGAGCCCCACCTGGCTAATTTGGAGCGTGATTAAAAGGGGAAAATGATTCCCATCCGCAACCTGCAGCAAAGACCCCATGAGGAAAGTTTGTGATCGCAAATTCACGGATGAGTAGAACAGCCGGAACAGTCATTCAAGATATCATAAGGCCCCAGACACCTTGCAAATTAACCTTGATGCCAGGGGATTTCAACTCGCCTTGATTAGAGATGACAACACAGGGAAAGACTTAAATGAGCAACCTAATGAAAATTGATTTAGGGTCAGGGTTAACTTTGCCGGTTCACTGAACATATAAGTCTAATTTCGGGTGATAAACGGACTATTTAGTCACTAATTTGAAACAGTGACACGAGTTCAAACGAGTTGACTCTTTATTCTGTTTGAGCTAAGACAAAAAAAGCACCAAATGGCATCAAAGTCTGAATATGGGAGAAAAAAAATAGCTGGCCTTGACCACAGGAAATGAGTATGCTGTATGTATAAGCGGTTGTTGCCGAGCAACACGACCGTCACTCACTGTGAATATTCTGTGCAAAGACGTCTTCCCAACAATACATCTTGATGAACTTTATGCAGCTCAAGATCTCGTTCATCAGCCTCACGCGCTGGTCAGTCACCACCACGCACTTCTTGCGGAAATACGCCGTCAGCTTGGATGCCAGCATCTGCGCAGACAGGAATAGAGGAAACGATGAAAAGAGAAATAAGTGGCAGGGGAGGAAATGAAAGCAGACACAATCACATTAGCCGTGCTGCAGGCCTGTCCGGGGGACCGGAGTGATAAATACTGCTCACATCAATACCGTGGTCTCCGGCAGTCAAGCTTCAGCTTAGACTGAGTGCCATTTTTAAACAGAAGCTAGAAATTTGACAGGAGGTTGATGATCGCAGAGTTAGGAGGCCTTTAAAAAAAAAAAAAAGGTGCTGGTTGCAATTGTTGCAAATATTTTCAAATCCTTTTTGAAAGTTCTACGGCAGTAACTAATGACTCAGCATTTAAGCGGTTGTGGACGTCACCTGATGCTTACATGTTTGGAGTTGTCTGTAATCTTATTGCTTGTCATAGCAGTACAATTATCTTATAACATAAGTCTTGGTAAAAACTATAATACTACCAAATAATTGTTGATCGCAATTAACACTATGATATTAAGACCACAGACACTGGTCGGTGTTTGTTTTGTGTGTACTTTTGCAAATGTGTACTGCATGTTGTCTCATCCTGTCTGAACAGCCTAACAAAAAAAAAGTCCCCAGACTTGAACAGATTGAAATGTTCATATTTTATCTCTCTATTCAGATGTTTTTGCTGAAGACGTACCATTGTAGGATAGAAGATGATAAAAATGGCTGACCCCACCAGCGCCGTGGGGCCCAAGAAGTATGTAGTGTACGAGAGACCCAGTAATCCCACTATGGGCCCCCCAACCAGCAGGCAGCCCACTGACACAGCTTCATACAGGCGCTGGCCGTCACTGGAGCAGATGTTGATCAACTAGGGAGACAGACGGTGGTTTATATCACACATTACATCAATAAATGTTCAAGTTCCCTAACCGTACTAAACCATAAAAGCAATTTTACAAATAGATATGTCCTTATTCCCACAATCACTTGTTGGACAATGATTCTCTTAAGCTGTGTAATGACTAATCATAGCGTAACCCCTCCCCTGGCTGTCGGATTTGTGGAGATATAAGCCGAAATGGTCTAAGAGAAGAAATTAAATCCATCTCATTCATCTGGCCCTGCAGTGAGGGATAATTTCCTGCATTTGGAGAGGAGTCCCCTCCGGGGTTACGCCGCCTACCTCGCCTAGGCCGACGTCTTTGGTGCTGCGCAGGCGGAGGATTTTGTGGAAGGCAAAAGCGAGAGCTGCCCCACGGAGGCGAGCCGCCGTGCGGTAGTTGACGGCCCACATCAGGGCCAGAGACCAGGAGCGAATCAGTTCCATGAGGAAGATCCCAGCCACCAGTGACAGGCCGTAGGGCAGGTAGGTCTCTGAACTCTGGGAATACTCCAGCAGAGCTCGGACCAGGACGGCCTGGGGACAAAAGGAGGAAAAGGTATACGAGTATAAACCACTGTAAACACAAACACACATAAATCAGGAACATGGAAGAGATAGTATACGACAGCAGTAGATAAAGCATAAGCAGATGAAAAAGCGAGGGTACGACCGAGGAAGTGCCAAAGATCAAGATAAGCAGGGTGAGGACCGCAGGAATGGGAAAAGGGAAGATGATAGAGATATAGATCACTTGAGAAAAATACGGAAAAACCTGGAAAATAATGGTTACACAAAAAGGCTTTGGTTTCAGGGCCTGACTGAGATGACATTAAACGACCACTTTCTGAAGAGCCAAACGACAGACTGAGTAACCAGAGGGAGACTGTAAATGAATTAACCGCTGAAATAATACATGCCACTATGTCAGCCAGTGTTTTAAATACATCAAGATAGGAATGTGAGAGAAATGCCTGATTGTGTAAGAGTTTAATCCAGTTAATACTTTAAGTTGTGGGTCGTAGCAGGCGCGCACTGTACACATGCCATGGCACCAGAACAAGCGGCTTAAAGCATGTGGAAGTACGGGGCAGAACTAGAAGAAATATCACAAACTGAGAAGCTTGATTGCCCTTTCATTTATAATAATGAGTTTAAAATTATGAAACTGGAAGGTTTGAAAAAAACCTGGTCCAAGGTCTGCCCTTGTTATTGCTCGTTTATGAGCATTTTTGCAGGGAACTTTAAAGCCAAAAATTGTCAGAGACAAAAACAACCCCAACATATATCCATACCAATGCAAGACTGTGCACAAACTAGCCATTAAAGCGGGTTTCACTATCTGAGGCTTTGTTCTCTGCCAGTATGTTTTCATTTCAATTTCCGGACCAGCGTGAAAGGCGATTTTCAGAAAATACACCCAGACTAGGGCCTCCGAGCAAGCGACCGTGCTGAAAGGCGTTTTAGAGGAATCAGCGGAATATATAAACGCAAAGGAGGATTCGCACGGTACTCACGGGCCCGACGAAGCCTGCGATCATTGTGAAGAGGAGGGCAAAAATGGCCACCAGCATGCGAGTTTGGCAGAATCTCCAGAAGACTCTCGTCAGGGAGGCGCCCTCCCGGCCTCGTCGCTTCAGCTCGTCGTGCCACAGACACTCCAGCCTGGAACCAGAAAAAAATCATTTTTTTGGTTAAAGTTGGGATTTTTGAAGGGCAAAATGATCACGTGTGGGAAGAATACCTAATGTGGTGTTATTTTGGCTTAAATGAAGTTGATTCAAAACTGCAGAGTTTCACTTCCAATTAATCAGAGCGCCAGAAAGCACAGTAGGGGATAACACCAATCTGGCAGGCAATCACAAAACGAAAGCAGCGGGCTGATAATAACGTAAAGGTGACCCACAATATACAATCATGAATGCATACTGTGATTGGGAACGTAACATTTCAAAGAAGTGTTAATGTACTTTTATTGCCGTATAATGTCCCTTGCAGAGGGTAAAATATCTTGTTGGCCAAATGCATCATGGTTAATTACTCTATAAAGCAGCAGTCGAGCAGCTGCAGAAAGTAATTTACTCCTTAATGACTTTATTAAAAACGTATCAGAGATAGACAGAACATTAAACCAAACCAGACTTTCACACAGCTCTATAATTACTACTTTTACTGGAATGGTGCTGAATCTCAGAAATGCCAATTATTTGCAGTGTGAGCGCCACAAAAAGCACAGCGCGAGTCGCCGGGAATGAGACCCGTGTGTGGGTAAAATAGCTTGTGTGGCTAAACCCCGTCAATGGGCCGAGCACAGAGCAGTGAACAATGTGCTGAAAGTAAAGCGGCGAAACGAAATTGTCCAATTTACTTTTTGCACCCAACTAATGGTGACTCACTACACTCCAAGTCCAAAGCTGTGCGTCTGTGTGGTGCACATTTTATTCCACAGGGAGGAAGAGGACGTGTGTCATTTGGTACGAGTAAATCTAATCAAACATGATAAGCCTGCAAACTCATATAAAAGCAATCTGCTAAGTATATGCGTAGTCACACACATAAATGGAAATTAGAGCGCCGGGGCAAACAGTGCGGGATCCATAAGAGGAGTGATTTGCTTTTAACGGCCTTCGCCTCAGTTTGCCAGATGGCAAGCGAGGGCTGATGTTTCGAGAGCGTCGGCCAGGACGTCGCATTCCAGGCTTCGCACCTCACTGGGCACCAACAAGTGTCAACTCTCCTAGGGTGCATTGCATTGCGTCTGGGTTGTATAACTGGTCCTGCTATGTAAACACACAACAAAAAAACCCTCCTATCTGCTGCATGCCGCCGTCGCTCAGCCACACCAGTGTAATATCTCTGTGGTCCTTTGGTCCTGGCCTTCCGTGTGATCTTATGCAGCAGCGCTGAAACCCCCCTGGCCCCCCTAGCCAGACCAAGTTATTTACAACCCACATAGTTGTCACCAGAAGTTCCTCAAATAGTCGCCCTCTTCTATAGGGCAGTGTCACGGCGCCACGATGCCTTGGCAGCATGTGAGCGATGACACTGAGCACTGGTAATGTCCCCCTTACAGATCCACCTCAAGTCTGTATTGTTAATTCATAGGATCCATTCCTCAAGCTGTAGTTTGGCGGGCAAACGTTGACTTTCTCTTTTTTTTTCTGATGCTCTGCTCCAGCCAGTGACAGCTAATGAATGTGACAGGGAGACGCAGGTAGAGGGGTTAATGACATAACCACCCAAGTCAGGCACGCAACTCTCACTGTAATCTCTAATCCCTGTTATTCTTAGCAAGCTCCGTCCCTGGCACAATGTTCCTGTGCTGGTACAGAGGAAGACCGAATGTTCATCAGTTAAGTTGCTGGCACACACAGGGTACATACAAAATCCCAGGCAGTTGTTTACATGGCAGGGAATTATCGTGGCAAATTCTCACGCTAGGAGAACTGCGACCACAACCTTGGACTTGGACCTGTTTTTCTGTTGTATGCGTGCATGGGTGTGTGTGTGTGTGAGAGATCATATTTATTTTGCTTATACAAAGAGAAGAGAAAGGAAATATGGTTCCTCAATATTTGTTTAAAAAAAGAAAAAAACAATCTCACGGTTAATGTGCAATCCAAACCCCCATGGTGTGGGAGTGGTGTAGAAATGTTCTCAGCATAACCTAATACAACACGTCCCATTGTGTACTTGAATCAGACGTGACTTTTCACCTTATCAATAATTCATTACATTGTAAAAAAAATCCACAGATGAGTATTTACCCAACAGACAATGCCGACTGCACAGGAGCCAAACAATTCCTAGGTTCACAACATGTTATTAAGTGAAATGAATAATATGATATTTAGATCATTATTTTTCAACGAGAAGTTGTTGAGGGTATGGTTGGACAGGTTGGGCAGGTTGGGCAGGTTGGGCAGGTTGGCCATATAATCAGCACGCAGGCACGCAAAAACTCATCCACAACCTCAGAAAAGATCTTATTCGCTCAGGTCTCACCCCATCTATAGTGTTCTTGGAATTCTGAGTGCCAGCATCCAATAGGCTTTCCTCCACACCGCAGGTCGCTTTCATCGGACAAACCTCAGCTGTGCCACAGTTACCTCACCTTTGGCAGTTGATTTCAGAGGCTTCGTGACAAGACAGGCCCCACACATCATCTATGGACAAGCTGGACGCCTTGTAGGCCTTCAGTGCCAATGGGGACAGCCAGTGCAGAGTCATAAATGAGAAGAGGCCAGCATTATCGACTGGGTGCTGGTGTCTGGAATAGAGAAGAGAAGAAGACGTGGAAATGGGTGAGATGTCTGGAGTTGCAGGCACACACCAAGGTGCTATGTTGGGGGGGAGGGCCCACAATGGCCGCTGAGACAGGAGCGGCGCCTTTGCTCGCCAGAGTTGATAAAAAGGTGAATCATGCCTGCAGTGTTTGAACAGTCATGTGCACACCACTCACAGAAATCTGAGAGAACAGCACAGGGAAGGAAAAAAAATGTTCCCGGGTAGTCTAATGTTCAGACTCGGTGCTGTCTCTCACTAAGGGGTAAGTTACCATCCCTTATCATGGCCTCCTAACGAGCCACCTGTTGAGACAGGCAGCCAACAAAACCAATGTAAACGGTGTGTGTCCTTAAACAGGTGTCTGGGATATAGATTTGTTTACTTGTGGGTTATCCTGAAGGGCTTTAAAAGCTGCAGGCTTTGGCGGTAGCGCCCTCGTCTCTTCGGACCCCTCGTCGGCGACGCCTCCCCTTCCTCTTCCTCCAGCTCTGGTAGTGGTTGCGGTGCGGAGAGTGGCAGGCCCTCCACCCGCCCGGCTGCTTCCAGGGCATCAGGGAACATGGTGAGCCCTCTAGGGCGAGGGAAGCAAAAGCCACATCCATCACAATGCCACCACAGGCAAAATGCCCTAACATGTCTAAATTAAGGAATGACAAAAAACCTGCTTGTTTTCACGAAATCTTATTATTTTTGACTATGTTCAAGATTTGTTCTCAAATTGTTGTGTTTTTTCAACCAATAGTTCCAAGACCACTAACTCCCAATAACCATATTCATATTTTAATATTATCCTGGACAAGCAAATATTCACATTCTGCAGCCGCAACCAGCACACTTTTGTGCGAAAAACTATTTGCACTATTATTCAATTCTCAAAATTGTTGCCAATCCATTTTTTGTCAATTGATTAATTCAAGAATGGTCACTAATTATTTTTATCCATTGGCAAAAACACTGAACATCTGTTTTTTTGCACAGTAAATTGCAGTTTATTTTCTTTTTTATGAAAAAGACACATATTACCAGATATTTTGTTCAAACCAAACTCACTGGGAAATAGGTGAATAAAACACTGTAATATGACCATTTCGTTCGGTCTTCCCCCGACTCAGAGGACTATTAGAGAAAAGCCTTGTTTTGCTGAATCACCCTGCGAGTCACAGATAGATTTGAGAAAACACCTTGCTCACAGGTCACGGCCCCTTCAACTAAAGTGCTTATCTATTTAAAAACGACCTGTCGGCACTTCTCAAGGAGCTCAGGAGCAGACATCTGAGCCACCTGCACCAACTTGCACCGTCACCGATCCCCTCTATGGCAAAGCTCCATGACCAGGTCAGAGAAGGGGGCCGAATGATCGTCCAGAGAGGAGGCCCGGCACATATCACCCAGTGGGCACAGAGCGTCTCATAACAGAGAGTAATGTGCGATAACAAATAGACACAGTTCATGTGGAAGTGTGATGGAAAGTCAAAGTTTGGGGCTGACAAGAAGCATGAAAAGATGTCTTGTGCTACTTTCCCTGGCCTTCGGTGCCTATATCATGTGAAGTTTGTCATATGGTTGTGAACTGCACAGCTTTCTTGAAAGAGGAGCTGCGTGGCATTCAATGCACTCAAGGAAATTCCAATAATTGTCCATATTCTGTACATTTTCACAGGCCCATCTGAGATAGTAACCCGCCTAATATAGGTTTGGGACTGTGTAAGTAAAACACACAGCGAGTCACTGTGTTTGTTGTGGTCTCACTCAGACAGTTATTAAGTGCAGTTATGGTAAACATAGAAATGACCCATATTTACAGATGTGAAAGACATAGATATTCCTCCCTTCTTCATTTTGAGCTGACCTTGTCATGTGTCAGAGTTAAAAAAAAAAAAAACGGTCCGGGCACTATCTCTCACCATTTCTTTCGCGCCTCAAGTGAAAAAAATAACTTTTTGCCCACAACTTTTGCCTTGTTAAGAAAGCAAACAACCATAAAAGCATCACAATCAGTGATGCTGTAATGTATGAGTGAAAAGCTAAAAGTCAATGATATTGACCTGTTGTCATTGACAACACACTTACATTTAAAGTCGGCCTTGCCCGGACGAGATTGGCAGCGGCACAGACGTCAGCTCTGTGTGTTTAGAAGCAGGAAGTGCCGGTGATGAAGGAGAAGAAGATGCGGGCGAGCATGGTGCCTCCTGTCAAAGTTTTGTCATTGAAGCGGAACTTGTCCTCAGAGAGGCGCTCATATGGCACCAGGGCCGGGGAACATGGTGAAGTTGAAGGCTCACGTGTCTCCGGTGCGTGCCGCTTCATCCCAGCGCCGTCTCAAACTCCGCGTCTCCGTCACACGGAGCCCCGCGGGGTAAGGAGACCCCCCGGCGACGTCACGTGCGGCTAAGCCAATCGCCGGGCGAGCCGCGCGGTCGCCGTGGCGACGCGTGCCGTGACGAGGAAGTACATGAGACGGACAGGGGCGGGGCTCGCTGGTCTGATTGGCCGCCCGCGTAGCTCTGATGCTAAACATCATAGGCAGCTGGTCCACCGCGACCAATCAGCGAAGATCGCATAGATAAACAAGTGCCCGGTTAGTCTGTGTACACACTATATACACCTACGTTTTATACGTTACACATGTCACACACAGCTAATGACTTGATGGCAAACAGTGAAAGCTGTACATACACAAACACACACAAGCAAACAAACACACACACACACACACTCCAGGGGATCAAATTATGCTGGGTATCAGAGAAATTCAGCAGAAAACAAATCAGGTTACATAGAATTTTATAAAATGTGTGAGTTGGCAAATTCATCAGAATGTCGAGATTTCCCCAGGACTATAACCGTAACTCTAAGTGATGGGGGCAAACAGTTTGCTTCAAGGTTAATCAACCAGACACAGTATTTGGGGTGGTGTTAGCTCCACAGGTCTGCCCTGATCAATTGATTCCACCATGTCCTTCACAAGGCTCACATGAATTTCATGATTTACATCCAGCCAACCTTTCAGATTGTTTTTATTTTTTCGGAAAAAGGCTGTAAATAAACCTACTACAAATAGCCATTGTTTCTTTTGTCTAGATGAGGGCTGGCTCCTCTTTACCACAAACGACGTCCTTCCACAGTGTTTGCTGGCTCTTTCGAAGCCTCTCCACATATTAATTAAATGGCCTTAACACCCATACAGACAGTTGGTTGCTAAAGAGACAGCAGGAAGAATAAACTGCAGCGTCACCATGACACTGAGGTCGAGCACTGAGCACTCGAGATACGAAAGTTATGAGTGTTTAACTACATTCATTTTCACACCGTGGTTGCAATGATTGGTCTAGTTGCTAACATATTAAATTGGATGTGCCTTAACAGACGTCAGCGCAGGGGGGAGAAGGGTAAAGGGCGGCGAGGATGCCCACCGCCGTATACTTATTTCATGTTATGTTGGGTAGAGAATTGTAGGCATGAAGGAATTGAGGAACATAGAACATAGTGTGCTTGAAATAGACTGAAAATGAATTTAAAAATATTTCTTTAATGCACATTTGAGGGAAAGTCACATTTCTAGAGCAGTAGCGGGGAAAAGTTGTGATGTTTAGAGTGAGTTTCAGGCAAGTAAATAAATATTGCATTTTACGAATCCGGAGAGCTGTACGTTTCACAACACAGATCTACAGGCAAAATAAGATCATATTGATACGGTGGCTTATTTCACACTCAAGAGAATAATACTATGGTGATCCACGTTACAGATCGTACAATCACACTCGGCGATTCGCAAAAGCAGTTTGAGTTGCATTGCCGCCACCCTCTGGAGAGGAGTATGGCTCTGTTATTTGTGGGCAGTTGGAAAACAATTGTCAGGTGCTTTAGGTACATACGCTTAATCATTTGAGTTCTATTCCTCTCTGGACTTGCATTTTAGATGCTATTGGATGGAAAGGCTTCTTCATTGTGAAATATCAGAGTACCTCTGATTTATGCCTGGTAGTAAAACGGACTCACTCAAATTCAGCATTCAGAAACTACCAAGTACTTGTTGGATTAACCCTAATGTTCCATCATGAACATAGTGGAGACATTTACAACTAGCCTGGTAAGAAGAGTGATGATGATCTCATAGCAAGCGGCCATTGCCTCATTTCCCCATTAAAGCCTTACATTATTCATAAATGTGTTTAATCATATTTCCATGAACATTTTTTTTCCTCTGCACAAATCTGCTGAAGATTTGACTTCCATTGTCCCGAAGCCTGTGTCTCTTTGTATTCTAATTAGCTATTTTATTGGATGATCATCCGGTGTCTCATCCAATAAAAATCTCATAAAATTCCATACGTATTGATAAGCTAAAGAAAATATAATTTGATGAGATGGAATCAAGGCTAATTACATTATATCCAGCGGTTATTCCATACCTGCGGTGCTGTCAATGGATATGAGAATTTCAGCAGCTTGCAGGCTGTGCCTCTACCTTTTTGGCAGTATGATTTAATACAATGATGGAATCTCCCTGGCAGCCACTGAAAGGTAGAAAAAAAAAAAAAGAACAATACATGAAAAAGTGTTGAAAACCATTGACAGGATCTCACTTTACTGAGCTGAGAAATTTGCCGAACTTCTTGCAATCAATGCCCTGAATCTTGACTTCAATATCAACCTCCTGGGACATTTATGATAACTGCCAAGCCACAGCGGAGTCGGGAACACAATATGGGCTGCGGTGTCATCGATATCCATTTGATAAGCACGTGCGAGTGGATCCGAGGTGGGAGGGATTCAAAACTGTAAAGCTCCAGACGCCTGAAGTTTACACAAAAGGCGGTAGCGTTCTGCGGCTACATTTGGAAGTTTTTTTTTTTCCCAGTGTTCACCTTTGCACGGGCCTCACACAATATCTTCTCATGGTCCCTTACCATGCAGTGAACTTTGCTGCAGCGGAGACATTTCCATTATTTATGGACCGCCGGGGATACTGTGTGGAATAAATGGGGTTTTCTGCCTCTTCTATAGTGGCGGTTGTGGAACATAAGTCCAAAACGGAGGGCCAATAAAAAGGGACTTATGGCATTTTTAAGAAAAAAAAATAAAATCACTGATGTTGACGAGAGCAAGCTGGGATATTATACGCCGAAGTCAAGCGTAGCTGCACCTTAAATAGCTTCACTACTTCATTTGGATAAAAAAAATGAATAAAATGTTGGAGATTCATTCGTTGTTCTAATGTCAGTTAACAAATCAAGTCATTGCTTCTTTCTATTCTATTTTGCTACAAGTGCCTTTTCAACCTAACCAAAAATGGCCCCGTCACTGCATCCAAACAATCAGCTGTCCCCCTCATAACTGAAACGTACACAGCGTGTTCAGCTGGTTCTGAGATCCTCCTACTTCCTTGTGGTGATGCTGCTGCTGCTGCTGCTGCTTCTCCGGAGGAACAACAAAATCCCTGACAGTACCTCGGGGAGCAGAGCTCACATGTTGACAATCCATCAGCTTTAACAAGGGGTTAGCGATGCATTGAGTGAAAGCTCCGGGGCTGTCACTGTTGATTTTGCTGGAATGCATCTGTGGGATCTTGATCACGCCGTGCTGCAAGGAATCAAAAGACATTAACTGAGCACTGATGCAATTTTAATGACATCGACACACTCGGCTTCGCGGTTCATCCGGGGTGAGGGTGGATAGACATTTTCCTCCATATTTTCTTGGAAGCCTGTGCCATATATTGTCCAAGACTATTAGCAGTTATTATAAATGATGATTAACATGCGCATGGAACACCGATGGGAGTACGAAAGAGATTTACAGATAAAGGGCAGCAGAAATGCCTGCAAGACCGCAGAACAATTTACATCGACTCGCAGGATGATAAATATCCTAATATAGATGTACGGTGTAAATGCATTCATGGTGAGGACATTTTTAATTGGAGCATTTTAAGTGTTCGCAGATGGTGATTGTTGAAGCTGCATTCATTTTCATTCTCCCAGGCACAACCCGAAAATATATCTCCACACCCTTGCTGGCACTGGAATAGCTCAAATTAACAAGACCAATGAATTAAAAGAAAATTGCAAAAGGTAATAAAATGTGTTTCCCTTTGCTGTACACACGGCGCTCAGAGCAAAAACGCTAACCTCAGCATGCATCATGTCCCGAGCATGAATGAACATAATCATGATTTCGCTGATGTAGCAGAGTGCGAGTGGGAGACTGTCTGGGCTGAGCAGGCCGGTATTTATGTTTTCTCTTAATTCGTTTGATTATTATCCAGTAACTGTGGGAAGGCACCATTAAAA
Source organism: Colistium nudipinnis (assembly GCA_016785305.1). Lineage (NCBI taxonomy): Eukaryota > Metazoa > Chordata > Actinopteri > Pleuronectiformes > Rhombosoleidae > Colistium > Colistium nudipinnis. The sequence goes on from JAFBJU010000768.1 coordinate 479,337, forward strand.
AAAACCAGCAGGTTGTATGAACAGCTCCTGCATTTTTGTCCCCCAGTTAAGGTTCTCATCATTGTCTTGTGGCAGACACATGGCTGCCGAATTGTAGGCGCTTGTGTTTGCGTGTGGTTTCTCATTTTGTTGAATGTACAGATGCAGGAAGATTTACGTCATATATAATATTCTGCACATTGTTCCGTTTATTGTATTTAAAATTAAAGCCACGTTGGGGTCATGTAACCTTGTGTACGTTGAGTTGATTGTATGGCCACTTTCTAGATGTGATGATACTTAGACTGCACCACATCTTATCTGATGACCATAAATGTGTGTGTTTTTTTTTAAACTAAAAATATTCCATGTTCATGAAAATAATCTTAAACACCGGTATACTGTTACAATACGTGTTGCCTACTCACCCCTTACATGATTCCTGGCAGCGTTGCCCTGTGCGGTTGGCTATAGTCACTTTCCTGACCATAAAGATAGTCAGATAGGTTACCATGGTAATTGATAGTGCACCACTAATGTAAATAGTCCCAGAGCATCTCTGCCGTAAAGTACTTCCTGCCTGAACTGTTCCCCGGCTGCCTCCGGGCTAGCTTGAACCTTTTAAAAGCTGAAAAGTCTTAGACACACGCGCACACGCTCCATTTTAACAAGCAGGGTTCGTTAGTTCAATTAGCCGCACCTGTGCTTCCTGAGTGATAACAGAAAGCGGGGAGTTTACAGAAAGCTTAGGCCCAGCTGGCGGTTTATGAGTTAAATCAACCAACGCAACGTCTAATCTGAAAGTGCCGCAATAAATCCCGGCACACAATACATTTCCGTCACTGGTGCGGTTGTTGGTTCAGAGAGGTCCTGACTCAACTTTATGATCACCAGTGATGACTTGGTGGCACTGTTGAAGCGTATCCTGTTTTACAGAGCTGTTAATTTTGTCCGCCCTACATACGTCAGCACGCGGTCACACAAACGCTCTCCGTGCTGATGTGTTGAAACAACATCTTAATAAAACTGAGTCACCTTCACGAAGAAGCCATAGAATCATACCGGTCAAATATGTCCTCACTCTTCTCTCAAAAGTATATTTTGGTTTAATAATTTTGAAAAAGTAAACGAACATGGCTTCAATCAAGTTATACTGTCGACAGTGTACGTTTTCATTGAGTGGTGCCGGTATTATATGTGCCCATACAGCAAAGCAAATTCGCCGTGACATTTAGGATGGGACAATAGGAAATTGTCTGCCATTTGAGATTTTTCCAGATTGTAATTTGCTCTGGTTGTGTTCGGCCATGTGGAGAATGCTACACTCTGATTCAGGGACCACGAGTGGTTCAGAGTAACATTAGTTTAGCATTCGTAATAAAGTAACCAATATTTCATTAGGGAAGAAAACACATTTCCATCCGTTTTTATCTCAATTTGCCAGAAAATTTACTACAGCACAAGGAACATCAATATTGATATATATATATTTATATTTATATAAAGTTTTGCAGGAGCAGGTTTTTTCCCACATATTGCCCAGAACTATTCCCTCCCATATTTAATTCATTGACACTAATTTGGTGTTTAGCATTTAGTATTAGTGTGCTCTCCCTTTAGGCTCAAGCACTTGGTACTTGTGAATGTCACCGCCAACTTCCCGAGGTGTCGGGTATATCTACAGCCCCGCCGGCTGTCAGCGGTTAAATAAGAAGTTCATGAAAATCAAGAAAATCATTCCTTGTCTCAGGACCAAATTTCGGATCAACGCCGGAGAACCGGTCGAAGGATTTCGGCCAGCCGAACCCCTTCTCGGGTCTAAAAATAAACGCTCCCTTTCCAAGTTTCCGCTGTGCGGATAATTGCTGTTGGTGCAAAGCAATTCATCTTTGGCAAAGGTCACTCGATTCATAACAGCATGAAGAGTGGCCATCGCTCATTAGCGGCGAGTTGCACTGTCCCATCTAACCTGGCATGAGCCGCGCTGTGCTGGCATTTCAGATTCAAACACCGTGATCAGACCCGCTGCTTTCGCCACCTAATGGGGCAGAAATACCACCGCTGGAACCAAACAACCATTTTTAGAGGAACCTCGTGAATGTCACGTTCCAAAGTGCAGGGAGACTTCTGCCATTTCTCCACCGTACTCTTCCACTGCCCTTCAGGGTCTAGGTTTCGATGTGGTGGAGTCATCTTGCGTTTCGATACTTTTATACTTCGAATGACGAGCTATTTCAGGAAAGCGAGCGCATAAGCAGCAAAGGAGAGACCGAGCAGCATCGAGATGCACTGTGCGTCTTACTCATCTGCAACGCGAGTTGTTTCATATTCCGTGCCCAGACACCCTACAGAGCACTGTGTAGCGCAATTATCCCAACATTGCCATTCATCCAGGCAAGTGAAGGCGATTCTCCGAGCATACCAAAATGCAGTAAACAAACAAACAAAAAAAAAAGGAATAGCACAAAGCGTGATTTGCGACCTGCCAGACTAATAATATTCAAAGAAATAGAAATCGCTTTAGTTCTGGCTTTAATATTCCATAGTTTGGGGTTTTTAAGATGTCATTCCAAGTGCCTGCAGGTGAATGTTTCCGGAGCGGTGCGTGCATCTCCCCGCTGCGGCACTGGCGCCCTGAAAATATGCAATTTGAGGGGCAATTACGCATACATAAATGAAGGAGGGCCACGCAGCTTTTATTAAAAACAGAACCCCTGACAAACGCGCGTCCCCCGGTGGCCGTGGCAACACACCCGCTGTCGGTGCAAAACGGCCCTCCGGCTGAACTGCGGAGCGCGAGGTGTAGCTGCTGCTGTGCTCAACAGGAGGCGTTGTTGAGCCACCTCACATCAACGGGCGTCCTGGAGCCTGTATCCGAGATGTATCCGGTTCAAATTGAGACGCGCGGTGATCCACCCGGTGACAGCCAAAGCAACGGTACACCGCTCTGTCAACTCCTCAACCGTGAAGTGTCAGTCCATGACCAATATGGACAGGCTTAGAAATGAAGCGCCCTGTTCTTTTTCATTTACCTTTTTTTTTTTTTTTGGCCTACATGTGCTGCACACACACAGCCAGAATGCCCTCACCTGCTTGCCCTGGGGAGGCCTTAATTATAATGAAATAGATGAGGATGCCTTCAGGAAACAACACGAGAGGAAAAGGTAATTAGGGGCATCTCGGGAATCGTGCTATCACCCCATAGAGAACCTAGTTATCTCCTCGCGTCCAATTATACCTACCTTAGGACGTGGCGTGAGTGCGCATAAATGCATTCAGAAGATCGTTCTAAGGAGTCCACCAGGAAGGACGTCGTGACCTTAAATTGAACATTCAGCTGCAGCTCTCCGATCAGCAGATGCCCCAAAACGAATTCAATCCCGTCTCCCAGGGACCTCGCAGGTCGGGGTGGGGGTAGGGGGGGGGGGATTGTCCTCGTCAATCCCCGGAGAGGTAAATCACAGCCTTGGAAAGCTTCGAGTTGGATACACCTTGAATTGAATTGATGGGGAGGCTCCACACTGTGTCACAGCGATGAAAAGACGACGAGTGGGGGACTGGCATTCATCAGGGACTGCTGGTGGATTTAATTAGTCCGTGTTTATCTCCTCGTGCGATGCCGGAGAACCGGATGCACAATCGCTGTCTCGTCTCCTCGCGCACATTCACTCACGGCCCCGCGCGCACGCACACACACACACACACACACACAAATGGCTGTGCAAGGTAAATTGCGTGTGCCTTGGGTTTTAGCGCCCCAAAACGAATTCAATCCCGTCTCCCAGGGACCTCGCAGGTCGGGGTGGGGTAGGGGGGGGGGGATTGTCCTCGTCAATCCCCGGAGAGGTAAATCACAGCCTTGGAAAGCTTCGAGCTGGATACACCTTGAATTGAATTGATGGGGAGGCTCCACACTGTGTCACAGCGATGAAAAGACGACGAGTGGGGGACTGGCATTCATCAGGGACTGCTGGTGGATTTAATTAGTCCGTGTTTATCTCCTCGTGCGATGCCGGAGAACCGGATGCACAATCGCTGTCTCGTCTCCTCGCGCACATTCACTCACGGCCCCGCGCGCACACACACACACACACACACACACACACACACACAAATGGCTGTGCAAGGTAAATTGCGTGTGCCTTGGGTTTTAGCGGTGCATGGGAAGGGCAACTCAGCTGAGAGGAAAGGCGAGACAGGAAGCAGCCTCTGAAAGAAAAGAAGTGTATCAGTGTTTTGTTTACGTCAGGGCGAACATGAGAGAAGCCTAACGGGGGAGAGGGAGAGAGGGAGAAAGAGAGAGAGGAAGAGAGGCTGGCGTGGGATGGAAATGGTGGGTTCGTCATCAGGGATGTCGAGCTGAGATCAAGTCTTGAAAGTGTGGGGAGGGGAAGTGCAGCGATGCACTACTCCGCACCGGCAACATCTCTCACGATGCCGAGTGCGCCATCAGGCAGGCAAAAGCTGGAAAGCGAGGCTTTGTAGTTTCTCGTCGATCAAGAATATCACCGACAACACAACACGTCTCAGCAGAGAGAGAGCGAGAGAGAGAGAGAGAGAGAGAGACACACACACACAACTGACCTGCTTAGACTCTGAATATATCCACATAATAACGCCCTGCATCGCAGCACCAGCGTTTACGCGTTCCTAATCGTGCTTGACAAGAGCCCGCCAACTCAGTGGGTTGGAGGTTTCGCTCTGCATTTAACATGCAAACAACTCCGCCGCCACCGCAGATGACTTTACTCGTCATCCGCGAAACCTGCGTCCCTTTCCGACCAGCGCCATCAATAATGGATAGGCGCGTACGCAATCAGGAGCCTTGTAAGGTGGGTGGTGGGCGGGGACAAAAACCAAACTAAACACACTCGTTCGCTATTATTAATTCAGGTATGAGTACAAAGTATGCTGACAAGGGCACGAAAGCTCATTTTTTCAAAACGCCATGCCCGCAGGAGATGGGGGGAAGCCGATAGGAGCAAATCGCGTGTAATAATAAAACCTGTGTTTCTCCAAGCAGCGGCGCATCACGAACGCCGGACTGGGCTTCGGGGAGGAAACTCCAGTCCGGGTGGGATGAGCTCTCTGTCTGGTGTGGAGGTGGAGGAGGAAACTCCCTGATGTAGTCGGGGAGTGTTGCATAACCACGTAATTCATGGATTCAGGCAAGCGGTACACACACACACACACACACACACACACACACATTGTGATTAGGATGTGTCCCGCGCGCGCACGCCCGCCCGCACACACACACCCGCCTCACCACTTACACCTCATTAACATGATCCCCAGTGTGTGTGTGTGTGTGTGTGTGTGTGTGTGTGTGTGTGTCTTCCAGTTCGGGGCAAGTGTGACTTTTAACAGTGAGCGAAGATGAATTGGGCTTACGGACGATACGGCGTTCTGAGGACAGAGAAAATAAGGACCTTCCCGCGACAATGGGCACAGGTCCAGAGGGAGACCACTTGGCTGACGCAGGTGTCTCTCACTTCCTGTCGGTGCTGTGTTGGCAGGCTCCAGGACGTCCTCGCCCTCACCCCGCGACAAAGTGGCCCTGCGGATCCCGTGTGTCCACGACTAAACTCATGTTGTTATACTTAAAACATCTGTTTTATCATCAAAAATATCATCCAAGCATTTACAGTGTAGTACAACAAATGATTCTATGCACCTGTTGGCGGCCTTTACAGAAAAATGAGGAAATATATCCATTTTTGACCTATGATACAAACCAGCAACAGCGGGGAAAAAAAGAAAAAAAAAGAGCAGACAGGAGGAAGGTCTGGAGCAGCGTTCAGTCCGCGCGGCCCCGCGCCGTTCACAGCCAAACCCGGAGGCTCACAATGCCCCGCCCCCCGTGGCCGATGATTACATGATAATCCAGTTACCGCCGGACCTGGCGCTTCTGCGACTTGCTTGATTTAAAAAAAAAAAAAAAAAAAAAAAGTATTTGTACCGAGGGAACTGAACGTTCAAACTCCTTGATGAGACTTGGCCGTCGCGATTTGGTATCAACGTTCCCCCGCACACGGCGGAAGGGACGCTGCGTTTTCATCCGTCCGTCCGTCGCCTCCACCCGAGTCCCCGAAAAACGCTCACGGAGCATTCCTCTCCGGGTCTGAGACCACGCGCTCAGTCTCGCGTGTCCTCGGACTGTCCGGCACTTATGCGGTTTTTACGCTCACATCTCGTCAGCGTCTCTGTGTTGCCCTTGGCCGCCTCTTCGCGGCAGGAGTCAGCGGCAGAGTTTATGTGCTCTTGATTCCCTGGAAGCCGCAGAAGTTCCAGCGCTTCTCCAGACTGGCACCCACGCCGGTCAGCTCCTGTTTGAAGGTGCACGGCAGCCGAGACAGGAGCGCCTCCACCTCGCTGGGGTTAATCTGTGCAGGCGCAAACGCACACACACACACACACACACACACAAACACACACAACAGAAAAAGCCACTTAATTCCACGTTTGTCGACGCAAAGTCGAGCTGGGGTGTTGCTGTTACGGCCGCGCTTTAGCTCATTCCATCATCCAACATCGTCGCATTCAAGTTGTGGTCTGGTTTGTGTTGGCTCAACCGAAATGTAAGCGCCACACCAGTCAGCACCGAGTCGTGCAGACAGACAGGAACACACACTTTGGACACACAATCCTGCGTCCTCAGTGCATCATGAGGACCCAGGGTTAGACTGTTTATGTGTCGGTTCAGCTCGTAAACCTCTTAGGATCGCTGATCGTGAAGTGGTCCCGCCAGCAGAAGTCATTTTGCTTTTTGAGCGTCATTTTGAAACCAGAGTCCGAAGTCCTGCCAGTGCACCCTTTGGCAAGTGCAGAGACGGCTCGGACCCGCCGAGTGCCACTTACTACAGGCTGCCACTCCATTTACAATTTAGCTTGGTTTCTGACAGTGTGGACTGGAAAATTGCAGGCCGCGCACAACATTTCTTGACAACATTGATGACGCGGTGTTATATCCGTTCACCGTGGGCCCCGCCATCGGGCTATTGAAACAGCGGGCATATTTTCACCGAGCCTCAGCGGTAGCGAGAGCAACCCCCCCCCCCCCCCCCCCCCCCCCGCCTCCTCCTCCTCTTTGTATTTCAACATTTTCATTTCACCAGACTGATTTTTTTTTTTTTACTGCACCTTATCGGCCTGTTTGTCTGAAATAGTATAAGCAGGTTTGAGTCTTTAACGGCCAGACTAAGAAGGTCATTCACGCTTTTATGTCTTGTTGGCTCGAGTATAGTAATGCGCCGGGTTATCAAGGTCAAGGTTACGCGAGGAAAGTGGAAGGGACGGCAACTGGACTTGGCTGTGGATACACAAAAAAACAATTCACCTCTCATCCAGGTGAAGTTATGTGCGTGTCTTATAGTGTCTCCATTCGCCCTCCATTCAATTGTTATGGACTTATTGTTTTACCGTTCATTTTTGAAAGCTTTTCACTCACTCGCTATTTTCCTATCTGCCGCGTGTTGACCCTTCTTCTTTTGTTGTGGTTGTTAATTGGCGGTTGGCAAACTGCTTTTAAGTGCACCGCTGCTACGCTCTGGAAAAGCAGCGCGGATCAATCTGGTCTGGAGAGCGAATAAAAACAAAGTAGCAATAATAATTACAACTACACGTTGCTATGGAAATGAAAATCAACGTTTGCCTGCACTTGTTTTTACCCAGCTAACCTTGGACGAGGCTCATACTACCCATTCAGATTTGATTCAATTTCCACGCTGCTCTCTGCGGGCACTAACAAACGCTCGCTCGCTCACTCCGAACCGGAGACTCATGGTGCAAGTAAATGTATAGTGACAGCGGAGCAGCCACTTGACTGAGCGGAATTTGCCTCTCCCCACTCAGGTGGGCTAAGGATCATCAGTCAACTGAAATCCCGAGGTGACAAGAGGCGGCGCGTGAGCCGCCGTAGACAACACACACGGCGTCTTGCATTAATGACGCGATTGTCGCAGCCCCGTTCTGATGTCAGGGTGCATTAATGTCCATCGCGGAGATATTCATTAGCATTACGCACAATGAGGCTGTGTTTTCGGTGCCCCGAGATCGGCAGAGAGGGGACTGTGGCTTGGTGGGGGATATAAAGAACCCGGTGGGTTGCTTGTTGTGTGTCGCGGAGAGCCAACGGGGGAAGACGTGCGAGGCAAAACTGATACGCGCGCGCGCACGCGCCCACACGCGAGAAAGTAAAATTGAACTGGCATGTGTGAAAATTAGCGAGGGGTGGTGATGAGCACACGCAAAGAGAGTGGTTTCTTGGGGGCGTGTGTAAGAAAGTTTTGGATGAAAATAAATCAATTCTTCCAAATAATGAGTAAGCAAGTCTGAGGGTTTTAGCCCAGACTCCAACCGTAAAGGCAGCCGAGACATCTGCCATTCCCCCCCCGCACCCCCACCCCCCCCACTCCCCCAATGTGTGTTCCCGTCTGCTGCGGCGTGGAGCAGAAAAGGCCATTTATCTTGCGGAAATGACATTGAATGTTGGCATTTAAAAAAAAAAAAACCCTGGCGTAAGTGGCAGCGAGGAGAGATAATATGTCTGAAATTCCTCCTCAGAAAGATGGGGATAAAATGGCTGTGGTCCGCCGGAGACAGAGTTGAGGCCGAGGCTGTCTGAGGAGTAAGGGCAGTGTCAGGATGAAGGATCTACTTTTAATATGTCCTATTATCAGGGGAAATCACAAAACTGGCCAGATACGGGCAGCCCTATACACCTATAACATTTCGGCAGAGAAAAGTGAGAGAAACCGCCTCCGAATCCAACTTTAATAATTATAGATTTCGAAAGGAATTCTAGATTCCACTTTTAGCAAATATGTCTGATTGCTTATTAGGCCGTTGGAGTCCGACTGTCGCACTTTTTCCTCTAACCGCTTCCTCGGCTGTGCTTGGGTCAAAGGAGGGGCTCAACTGCATTGGATCAAATTCAAATCGAGTAGCGAAAAGAAAACTCTGTCTGCAAAAGGTTATTTTTGCTGCAGGAAGATTCGTTCATCTCTCGGTCCCTGTTGTACAACAGAAACGCAATTTTTTAAGGTTGCTTAGTGGTGTTACAGATTGATGTTTTTATCATCTCTACAATTATGCAGAGAACCCAAGTAAAAAGGTCAAACTTTGCATTTCTGTCACTCCAGCATTAATTACCCGTGTGTCATCTGAAGCAGGCACACTGCTACCTGATTGTTTCCCATTGCTCTTTGCTAATAAAGAAAAAAAAAAAAAAAAAAAAAGACTACAGCCAGATGCAAAGATTGATAAGAGATTCATTAGTGACAGAGCATAATTAAGATCTGGATTTTGCTGACTTGCGTGCGTATATCCAAACTTGAAGCGGCTTATTCCCAGCCATTTGTCTGCTCACAACAACTTTACCACACAATCTACATCTAGTGCCTGATTACATATAATACATATTCACGCCTACGTGAATAGAAAAAATGTGCACGTCACCATTTTCGAACTTTTGAACTGAAAATCCATGGTCCGTTATCGGCAGCATGGCTCTTCCTGTGTCTAAATACTGCCACATCTGGATTATGGCTTACGGTCTGTAACTTGCTGGTGTCCATGTGCTGGCCCGTCTTTAGTCTGGTGTTTAACTTAACTGGGCAGTTTACCTTTGGAGAAATGATGCATAAGACACAAACCAAGACCAAAAAAATTAAGATGTGGTGTCGACAATCATGCATGAGACAAAATACCCCATACTTCAACTTTGGCACAATACTAATAATGGCAGCAAAAAGCAAGGCGAATGATTTAACGAGGAAAAAATAAGTGAAAAATAAGTATTCCAAACTCTTTGTTTCTTTAGTCCTGTCTCACAGGGTGGCCCTCAGTGCCGTTGGATGTGCTACTTTTACTCCCTTTATTGGAGTTAGAGGAGTTAAATGAGAAGATCTATACCACTTTACAAGATGCCAAACTATTCCGTGCAAGTGCCTGAGCTTCACTTAAAGGGCGCTGCTGCAAAATGAATCCTTCTTTAAGGAAGGGGATGGAGAAAAAGAGCCGAAGAGCACCGTGTGTGTGTGTGTGTGAGGGGGGGGTTCTGTCACGGCTGCACAGTGGGACTCGGGCGTACAGCAGGCGTGTATGTCGACCCTGCGGGTGGGGGTGGGGTTGGTGCACTGTGTCTGTAAGCCGCAGGCCAGGGCCGCTCGTCAACGCCGCTGTGCGAGTTTTGATTCATGAGAGCGTGCGTTACCTTGGTGTCCAAACGCTGCAGGTAGGAACAGATGTACTCGATGCTGGCTCCAAACGGGTGAACGTGCAGGAACGTCGATATGATCCCTGAGGTGAGGAGAAAAAAAAAAAAAGAAAAAAAAAAGAAAAGACATTAATGCAGAGATGCGTCAAATCACCTGTCAAAACCTGAGCCAGCTGTCACAGAGTGTTTACACCCATGCTCCTCCATCTCTCCGTATGACTGACTGAACAGCAGCTTCGAGTGGCTTCTCCCACAGTCCCGACGCCGTTACAAGAACCCCCTTGTGTGTGTGTGCATGTGTGTGTTTATATATATATATATATATATATATATATATATATATATATATGCACCTGTGGAGAAATCCGTTTGGTCTTTGATTAAAAAAAAAAAAAAAACCCACTGT
>JAFBJU010000768.1:489949-510871 GCA_016785305.1 Colistium nudipinnis
GTATATATCGTGGCTCCGGATTAGACAGCAGTGTTTAATGACGGCTTTGATGCTTTGGTCTCCCAGCGAAGCCGCGTTCCCACCCAGCTCGAACAAAACCATTCGCTATCAGCTCCCCGGATAGGACCAGAGGAGCTGTAATCCTCCACCGCTGCTTCCTAACCGCCTATAGAGCGACCGGGGACCCACGGGTTGAAACAAACACGAGCAGCGGCGAAATCGCGAAGCTGTCCGACGGCTCCAACACTCGAGCAAGAATATCTCAGTCACGGGAGACATTGAAGAGAAAAAAAAATAAATATATATATATATATACAACCACAAGACTTCCACCTGCAGGTCGGTCGATCCTCGAATACAAACTACGTGCTGGCCTGGAGCTGGTCTGATATAGGTTGGACGTTTACATGATAAAAATTAAAATAAAATAATAATTCTCACTCAACGGCGGCTAAATCTAATTTCACTTTAAAAGGCTATATTCATTCGATACCTGAGGATACAGTGGTGCAGAGGTATCCCGAGTATAGGCAAAAAGTCACACTCCGTCTGTGATAAATTATTTTTACTATTAAGCGCACCAAGTATTTCTGGGAAAAAGATGAGCGCGGTAACAGGAGGCAACTAGGATCTCAGCGGGGCCATCGGGAGCAGGTACTAAGACTTATGCCTTTGGATAGGGTCAGGTGGTCAGTTTTACAATGTCGTCCTGACTAATACACTAACAGGGTGTTTATCATTTCAATTCCGTTTTCACATTTTTGGGTTTTACGTTGTGGCACATATTCCGGAAATATGCGATAACTACAAATCTGCTGTCACAAAGGATGAAGGGACAATCTCAAAACATCCCGAGTAATGCACAACAACGACACGCACATACAGTTTAGACCAAAATGTGTCGGCGTACCCACGAGCAGAGCCTCCCTCTCGGAGTGGACGGGACTCGGCGGACACTTCTCCGCCGGAGCTTCCCTCTCCTGACTGCAGGACACCACCGTCGATGCCGCCGCCTCCTACACACCCACAAGCACACGCGCACACACACACACACACACACAAAGTTACCGCAAATGAATCTGCCGACAGCCGCGGGTCGACTGTGGCGGCGGTGAAGTAAACAAGCTTAAATTGAAGCTGATGCGTGGCACACAAGAACAAAAAAAAAAGAAACGAAAACAAAACAATCAAACACAAATAAGCGGCGTGAGCGCATCAGAAAGTTTCCCCACCGACGCATCAATACGGAAGGTAAATGAGGACGAGGATAATGAGGCAAAGGGAGAAAATTCAGCCAGCAGCTACCATTCGGATAAAGGATTGAAATGTACAGCTCGCAGACACACACACAAACAAAGAGGCAAAAAAAAAAGAAACAAACGGAGGAGAGTCGGACGGGGAGCGATCAAGCTGTCCGTTTCTGATCTCTGAAAGGTGGCAGGAAACAGGCGGGGGGGAAGGATGCCCGGTGGCCCTTTTTTGTTCTGTTTTTAATCTATCCATAACACCCGTGTGTGGGTGTGTAGACATATGCAGCCCATTTTGACTTTTTACGACTCCTTTATTTCTCAGACACCGGTCGTGCCGGGGTGATTTACTCCACGGCAAACGCCGTTGCAGCCAACCGGCTGAGGCCTCGCCGTGATGCGCCAAGTCACCGGAGGAGTTTAGGGAGGGGAAACGTCGAACAATGCATGAGGACGCAAGCGCTGTCTGGAGAGGAGCGGGTGGGGGCGGGCCTGGACCCTGTTTCCACTTACGCTGGTCTGATTTGCGCTCTCCTCGCCGCCTCCGTCGTCCTGCTTCGACGTCTCCATCTGCGGAGCATTAGGAACACATGAAACGCATGAGTGGGGGAGGGGGGGGAGAAAGGCCACTGAGAAACAAGCAGAGCGCTAATGCAGACAGATGGGACGAGTGAGGCTGCGTCAGAGCGTGGGGTTGCAAGAAAAACAGACACATACAAGCATTGTATATTATTAAAAACAACGTCCAGAAAATGCGCGGATTGGGAATAACACGAGACGCCGAGGTCCATGTGGATGCGATGGACGCCTCTTCAATCCCCTTGGACAGATAGTTGCGGAAATAATTAGTCCAACAATGGACTGCAAATGATATGTTTCGAATATGTATTGTTGTTGTTCATGAAGCACCCAGCGGTAAAAGGGTTAAAGGGGAAAAGGGGACAATGTTGTCTTTCTGGGACTAAAGGCAGATTACAACTACTCTGAGCAGCAGCAATCGGAGGTGAGGTTTAAATAGGGGGATGCCATTTGGCAATGTTGTATTCCTTTGTACAAACAACAGTGGAAAGGGGCAACTGTGTAGAGAAGCAGGGGCTGAAGGGAGGAGGTCAGAACCTTCTTCATCTCGAGCCTCGACGCATGTTAAGTGACGATGACAGCGGAAAGGAACAATCCGGCCGAGGTCACCAGGGGCATCTCGGCTCCCGAAAAACAGTCTTCTTTTTTTTCCTTCTTTTTTTATAGCGTCAAGTGTGAACTGGCGTTGTTTTTCCCCTCTGCAAGCCTGCGTTTCAAATAATGGGTTCGAAGTTGGAGTTGCAGTGTGTGGGAGTGCGTAAAGTCGGACCACCTCAGCCGCACCAATTGGACACTGTTTCTCAATCCGTCACTGTTGACCACAACTTTACATAAATGCAATGCCAAATCGATATGGTGCCACCTTAACTGAAGAAAGGAGAAATCGATGGATAACTCGAACAAATGAAAAGAACTCTTAGTGGTTGGTGCGTGGAAAAAGATATGAGTAGAGCGCTCGGGATCGGGATCATGCTAATAGCAAAAAGGTTAACGGCTGCCGTGACCTCTGCACCGGAGTCGATCCGCTAACGTGTTGGTGACGGCGGGGACGACTCCCATTGGACCACTGTGGCATGGGGGAAACCTTAAAAATCCTCCTCAGCCTTACAGCCCCCCCCCCCCCCACATGGGACGGGGCCTCTCTCGCTTGCATTATGATTATCCAATTTAATAGGTGATTGAACCTGTGGCTGGTTTTAATGACAGCCCTCCCTCTCATTATATCGAAGCAAGGGGGAGGGGGGGGGGGCATTAACAAACATTAGAGCTTGGATACTGGGAATAGGGCGACGACACCAGAAACATTAGCAGCCGTGACACAACTAAGGGAGAAAAATGAGTGTCGCGTACGTTCGCGGTGCGCTATATATTCGCGTCGCACCCCTGGTGCCACGCGGCACGTCGCGAATCAATATGGGAGGGATATTTGTTGGCAGACGACATGCATCAAGCGAACACAATGCGAGGGGTTTGAGACGGATGAATAACGGCGCTAATGTGGCTCTCTGAGAAAGCCCCGGTGGGTTTGCGTTCAATGTGATCACTCGGTTGCTGCGTCTTTGTCGGCTCAAACCAAATGAGAGCGCTTTGTGCGTCGCCGATGCGGCCCCAAAGGACAAAACGTCCAGGAATGAGGGTCTTCTGATTGTTCGACGCATTTTGTACGATTTGCTGAGGAGAATGAATTCACTCCAGCTGTTGCGCCGGTTCATTGTCAGATGTAACAAAGCTAAGAATAGAGCGGCGGAGTTAAACTGCCACCGAGTAAAATTGAGACGTAACTGGTCTATTATAGCGCACACCTATCCGTGGATATGTTTTCATTTCCCTCCCCGGGTACATCATTATACAACGCGCACATGCCCATATGGTTTAGTCTCCCACTCAACAACTTTTGCCGTCCAAATCACTCGCCGACAAGTCTTTAATGTAATACATGGGGGCTCTCATATCCAGCTCTCAGTCGGTGCAGGAAGAAAACGCAAAGTTGGGTTTAGAATTGCAGATTCTATACTTAATTTCTTCACTTTGTGTTTCCGTCATTCAGCAATGTGTACTTTTGCACAGCTTTAGTTTATCTTTATTCTTCTTCTGTAGTTTTCTATTTCTGTTCTGTTTATTCTCTGCTGCTGCCACGCCGCCGGTTTCGTGGGACAATAAAGGAATATCTTATCTTTTCTGTCTCCTTTCTCGTGTAAAAAGGAAAAAAAAAAAAAAGAAAAAAGAAGAAGGAAAATGTCACGCTAAAACACTTCGGAGGGTACTCAATAAGTCACAGTTGAGGCTTCACATCAACTTTGGATAGACTTTGGAAGTGATTGGATTCAAATGCAAGCAAAGGCCGTTTTAGTGAGCTGCTTTTAGTGAATATATTATGATACACATTAGGAATGATCATTTTACTCTTGTCCCCGACCATTTGCAGTGAAAATGCAAAAGCAAGAATGTCTGTCGATTAAATATGAATGAGGGATTTTTTAATACCAAGCAAACATTGCGTAAATGTTCATATGGCTATGGTGATCTTTAAGAGACCTGTAAACCGATTAACTGTTCTTTAAGTGTTTCTGTGGTGAAACACCTGGAAAAAGTATTGAACCAGAAGGTAGCAAAGAAGGGGAAAAATCCTAAATATTTGCAGCTGGAGCACGAGTTTCCTGTTTTCATTTATCCCGACACCCACATGCAAGCGCTGTGCTGCACAGGCACCTAATCTGGTTGGAGTTGTGAGGGACAGTTAAAATGGGAACCGTCAATGACACCTGTGTAACCGATCCAAGTTGAGGGTGTTAACCTCGGCACTTTCATTGTTTGTCAAAAGGCGGAACTTTTCCAGAGGCTAATTATCATGTTTTTTATAACACGAGAACATTTTGACTGAGGGGGTGGTGCTCAAATGACAAAATATGCACCCAAGAAGCTATTTGGGGATATCTGATGTGTTTGAAAATAAGTTCTTAACATGTTTAATTAGTTGTTGATTTTCATAGACAAAAACTACAAAATGTCGCAAATTTCCACACTGTGGGACCATAAAGGTTCACCTATTTTTCGGTTGATCAACTTTTTATCTCTGTGATATATGTCCCACCTGCTGAAACTCATCATGAAGTAATTTCTCTCTTTTTTTTTTCTCCTTGTTTTTCCAAACAAACGAACCCGGTAATGAACTTTACAATGAAACAAATGGAAACACGGGAGACTCAAATGTGTTCAAACCGACCTGCGTTCTGTGTGCGTTCTGCAGGTTCTGGAGACCTTCCTTCAGCGTCTGCACCTGGTTCTTCAGCTGTTGTTTGTCCTCCAGACTCTTCTCCAGCTCGGCGTCCCGCTGTTTTAAATCGTCCCTCATTTTCAACAGTTGCTGCAAAGAGTGAGGACAGTGAGACGCTAATTCCACCCTCAATATATATATATATATATACTGTGTGTGTATATATATATATATATATATATATATATATATATATATAAAAAATATATATATAATATTAAAAAAATATATATATATATATTTTTTTAATATCTGAGATTGAAAGTGTTGTGACAGAGGTCGGTGGACTCTGTAATCACTGGAGACAACAATGGAACTAATGAGCAGAACGTAATGGTTTCAACCATGAAGGGTGTTCTCAATCTAGCCCAGCCAAAATTTGTTATTTTGAAATAATAAAAAAGAAATCCAATGAATCCAATCATTTTCATTATCTATCTTGGAATAAACGGTTTAGACGTTGTGTGAATAACCTTGGGTTTGATCCACGGAGTATCTCTGCGCCCTTTGAATCACAGCGCGTACGTGGCCGTGGAATCTCAAGTAAAACCTCTTGCAAAAGCGAATAAACCTTCCAATAACAGAAGGAAATCTGAAAATATTATTTTTTGAGTAGTTCTTCATAAAATCCTAACAGCTGCTCCAGACAGCTGTACCTCCCTGCCTGTTCCCAGGCAGCTCTGGGTTTTTTCTTTAAAACAGAAAAAAAAAAAGCCGGGTCTCCAGAATGAATGACAGCCGAGTTTCAAACCCCCCCCCCCCCCCCCCCCCCCCCCCCCCCCCCCCCCCCCCCGCAAAACCCACCCCCTCCCACCACCACATCGCACACGGGAAAATTCAACGGGTTAACCCCAGCAACCTTGTTTCGTCAAAGCACCTGGTGCACACACGAACAGGAGATTAAAACCCCAACTGGAGGCTGATCTACCTTCTGCATGCCTTGCAGAGCCTGCTGCAGGAAGCTGAGCTGCTGGGCGTGCGTGTTGTCCTCCTCGCTCCTCATCGGCTGGTTCTTGCCCTGTTCCTGCTTCAGCAGCTCCACCTCGTTCCTGTAGGCGTCCAGCTGGCAGCGCAGCGAGTCGTTCTCCTCCTTCAAGGCCTCCGCTTGGGATACGCCTACAGATTCACCAAGCACAGGATACGCATTTCTTGAACTACAAATTATTATGCCACAGAACAGTGCGGCACTTTTTCCACAAATGACATTTCTCTTAGCGGATGAAAACTTCCGTTGCGCGGCCCCCCCGTGCGTTGCGCTTTGAGCACAGTGATATTGCGAATGGGTTTGCGGGGAGGTGAGGATTGCGCGTTGAATCTCTGAGCGTAATGGCAAAAAGAGTGAAGCTCAATTTTACTGCAATGCAAATTTCAGGCGTTGGGGAAACTGAAAAGAACACATTTCCCTTCGATAGATGTCTGCTAATAATCACATCTGAGCACAGAGGCATTCCGATTGTATCCATCCATCCGTTAGCCGAGCAGTGAATCGCACACAGACGACGCTGCTGTGATTTGTGCCTCCGACCTCACCGAGATGGGACCCTCGGGCCTCCAGCGACGGCCCAGCCATTATTTCTCTGCGTATCCTCAATGTTAACAACAATACGACTGCTGGTCACGAGATAAACCTATAGCTGCATCACTTGAGAAAAGCTTCTTCCGGAAAACCACGAAAAATGTCCCTTTGAACACAAAGGGTCCAAAATCAATAGTGGGCACAATATTGTCACTCTTATCGGGGACATTCTTCTTTGGGACACTTCCTCCACCTCGGATGATCAAACACCTCCAGTATAATGACACGGGCTACCCAAAGCCGTGATAATCCCAGAGAGCTCTTTACTGCACGCTGTGACCTGACCTATTGAGCAAAGAGAGGAGACAGCGGGAGTTATTGTGCGAGACCTACTCGGCTCCGGAGATCTCCAGTATTGCACCCCCCATTATCGCCCCGTGGACCTGGAGGGAAAGCTCTTTGGGGAAATTGCAGTACACTGACTGTCCTTGGGAGATAAGCCCCATCCAGCGCGAGTCTGTGTGTGTGTGTGCGTGCACGTAAGAGTGTCTGGGTCAGGTTTCGCGTGGGTGTTCACCAGGACTGCTTGAAGTCTATCGAGGAGGACCATTGGCAGCGTTAATGAACTTTTGCTGGCTGAGCGTGTGTGTGTGTGTACTTTTCTCCCAGCAAAACGGAGGTTTGAGGTGAGGAGACTATTGATCCGAGAGCCTCGTCAGCGCGGTGTGAGGGCACGTCAACTGCTTGGCCAGAGCCTGAGCTATTCCGCTCGTGTTGCATAACAGGCGGCGCTATCGACCTGTGGGCATCCATGAGCGTGCAACCGCTCACACACTCACAAATGAACACGCACACCTTTAGCCTCACAGTCACGCACACGAGCAATTCTTTGGCTTTCTACTCTGTAGGAGTCCGACACGGAGCATCGATTGACTTTTTGAGAGGGCGAAGTCAGAACAAAGGGGTTTTCAGCCGGGCGGCTTGATGTGCAAACACGCCCCCTTTGCTTAAAGGCCCCATAACAGCCGGCTTGGTGACACATTTACCAAGAAGTGTCACATTAACACCTGTCGACGGCGGTGACGGCAACGCAAATGACTGACAGCGAGGTTGACATAGCAAGGTTGCTGTTAAGATAAGGATCTCTCTGCGGCTCAGGAGTGTATTTACATACATTTGCATGCTGATTAGAGACGCTGTCGTATTAGCAAATGTTAGAGATCAGAGCGATTAAAAGTAAAGGGGGGGGGGGGGGGGGGGGGGGGGGGGGGGGATGAGCACAACAACGCAGCGAGACACAAGAAAAAAAACACACACACACGCACACACACACAAAAAACGAGAGACGCCGTAAGATGTGGCGGTGACGTGTGAGGCACGTCGCCCCGGTGACCACTTTAGACTTATTATAATGGGAGTTGAGAAGTTAGCGGCACTGTTGGATTTTGTTGCTTCAGCAAACACACGGAGAGGCTCCTCAGAGGGAGACAGAAAAACACACGTTTATGGCACTTAAGCGCTCCCCCAATCTGAAATTAGATGGCAGCTGGCAGATGTGGACAGATTCTCTAACTCTGGAACATACACACACACACACACACACAAAGACACAGACACAAAAGATATACACTCAAAACATACACCTACACACCCGCGCGCACACTCAAGTTGCTGTGTACATTCGCGAGGGCGGACTTAGTCGGGTGTCATTACGGAGCTCCTCTCGACATCAAGCCAGTGCAGCGTGCGTGGCGACATACTCCAAAGTGTTTTTTTTTTTTGTATTCACGTTAGGCTGCGAGTCTCCTCGGCGGGAGTCTCGCGGGGAGGATTGGAGATGCATGTCGGTGCAGACCCAGCTGTCTCCCCGTGTTATTTCCAAAACTCTCTGCCCATCCCTCTGGGGACCCCGATCGGCGCGTGTCATCTCGACAGAAGTGGTGAAGCCTGCGCGTACCTGAGTCCTCGGAGTCCTTGCTGTCGGGGAGGTCCTCCATGTCGTCGTCCGACATCTCCATCTCCTCCTCCCGCCGGATGCCCATCAGCTGCTCGTTGTGCATGTGTCGAATCTCCTGAAAAGACAGGAGGAAACGGTGGGCGGGTCAGAGCGGCAGCATCTCGCGGGTGACGCACAGTTTAACAGGTGCCGGTAGGAGTGGGACGCGCCTCCGTTACGCTGAGCCTTAGGCATGAGGAAGACTTGGATCAGGGGAGAACAAGGGAGTGCGGAGGAATAAGGAGGATCTCAGAGCTGGGCCTCAATTCCTCTGGCACAGCAGAAGGGCAGATGGTGGCACGAATATGCCAGACCCAACACCTTTGCACTGTTCCTGTTACTGAGCGCAAATGGCCCATTCACTCAGTTTATCAGGGCGGATGACAATGACAACCGCAGCTCCTCTCGAACATGCCAACTCACTTTAACTGGAGAATCAGATTGGCCAGGACAAATGATGACACGTGGGAGCATTACCTCTAGGGTTGTTTTTATTTTTTGTCAAGAGAGCCTACGACGAGCTTCCCTCTCTCGGACAGACTCACTAATGAATGCATCTGTCTGGAGACCGGAAACCAGAGGCAGGTTTCAGAATGGCTGAAAGATTTAAGGACGGCACACTGAATTGGACAGGCTGTAAACGAGAGCAAACCTGACAGGTCTGCGCCGAGGGGAAAAACAAACCAAATTTTCTGCGATGCGCTACACGCATTACACCGAACCACGGACATATGAGAATCTGTGCTTTTATGAGTTTTTAAATAGCCTTCAGTTTTCATCCCCTGTGGTGGGTGGATGCTTGAGCTACAATGAAACACGCTGTTTTCGAGCTCCGTCACCGGAGCACGAGAGCACAGTTAACTATGGTGTCGGACGGACACACACACACACACACACACACACACGCGCGCAGGCACTCATACCCCTTTTTGTTTCAAGGGGTTGAAGATCCTTAAAACTTTCCACGCGCTGTAAGTGGACCACAGTCACTGAGATCAGGATCAGCGTTGCCCGTTGTGTTACCTACGATGTCTTTAAACTGTACCCTGGAGAACTCCACAGAGGAAGGCCTCTGCCAAATTCTTATGGACATTATTTCCCTCCTTTAAATTATTCAATGTGAGATTTTTATTTTGTATTTTTTCCTGTATATTTTTTTACGTATAATACACACACTCTTAAAAAGGGGATATCTGGTCATTAGGGCGGATGTGGAAAAGGTTCACAAAGTTGAACAGATGTGAGAAGATGTTCTCCAGTGACAGTGGGCAGGGACATGGTGTACCATCAATGAAATATTTACAACAACAGACAGAAATGCTCCTCGAAAAAGCTGAAGGGAGCAAAAAGCTGCCCAAGAGTAAATAAACTTACCACCATCTGTCAGCTGACGTTATCAGCCTGAGCCCGTGGTGGAGGTCAAACAGGTAATCTACACACACACACACACACACACGCACACACACACACACACACACACACACAGGACGCCACGCAGACACGCAACCATCTGATGTGTGTGTGGAGCACACGCGCATCCACACGCACACACAACTGCACATGCACAAGCATACAAAAAAAAAAAAAAAAACACTGATAGAGGGAGGCAGCTGTTATCCGATTCTGCCCGTGAGCTGCGGCTCCTCAACACTCTCGGCGTGTTCTTGTTCCATATTTCCCCTCCAGGCCAAAGAATCACCCCCGAATATACAATATGACTGAGAGGAAAACTGGCTGCCTGCTTGATGATAAACTACCCCTGAGCAACTGCACTTACTTACCTATGCTCTGTACACTGGCCAGTGGCTGCCGGCCCCTCACACCGCAGCCTATTTACCATTATTGATGGATCAATGTAAGGCCGATCAAATATCAGAAGCCGTTATCAATGTACCCCCGCTGGGTTTTCTCTGCCTTATATTGTGAGGTACACGTGCACGCAAGTCATTGTCATTTCAATCTGTCAGCTACACAGGCCACTTATTTAGGTAAACATACGTTATAGGTATCAGTTTTGAATTCTGCGCTGACGGATACCCAATATCAAAAAGTAAACATCACTATATATGTAATAAATGTAAATGAATGGCAGACACAGAGCAACGTGACCGTGCCAAAGTCCAAGGTGCAATATTGACCTTGGAGCTCTTTTTTGGTCTTTACTTCTGATATAAAATCTTGCTGCTTCTGGACATTAATGTGATGTAAAACAAAAATAACAAGCTGAACACGGTGGAACGGCAGGGTCAGCTAATAATGATATGTCTAACTATAAATATTTATATAAATATAAATATAAATATAAGTAGTAGTAAGCAGTCATACGATCACATACAAATATTGATTGTGGTAGCTGGGTAGCACAAATACAATTGACCTCATTTATCTTTACTTAGAGAGAGTTTAATGCTTTCCAGATGCGTGTGAGCTCACCTAACACACACACACACACACACACAGACGTTCAGTGGTGTGATTCTCGGCCAATTCCCTACTGTGTATAAACTAACTTAAACGCTTCTCGACAGCTGCAGAGAAACACAAACTCAATTTTGCGCCGCTGCTGAACTAAGAATTCAAATGACTTCATTGGTCTGCTGGCCTCTCTCTCTCTCTCTGAGACAAACACACACACACTCGCACTTTGTCTATTCTCACAGCTATTAGGAAGCCAAAAAAAAAAAAAAAAAACAGCCGGAAGAGGGAAAACCTACAAAGAATGTTTAAACCGCAACGTTTTTCCAAGAGTTTCTAAGTGAGGACAATTTCAGCAGCGGCATGTCCACCCACAGCCTTCTCTCACATCTAAGTTCATGCTGTAGTCCCTGGTGTGTGTGCCGTGTGTGTACATAAACTCCACAAAGGAAGTCTGAGAACGAACGGACAGATCCCTGAGGCCCTATGAAAAAGATTCTGCCAGCCACATGATCGTTTGAATGCTTCCTGCTACATTTCATACAGTATATATATGTAGAGAGTCAAAAAGTGAGGGAGGGAGAGAGAGAGAGAGAGAAATAGGGAAAAGCAGAGAGAGAGGGAGGGCATTTACTGTCACAGAACCAGGTATTTACTCATTGTCATTAAACGTACATCATTCAGCTTTGTACTGACTTATTAGGGGTGTGTTGCGTGGATAAGCATGACACCACCAAACAAGGGATAAGGTTTACATTATTTGAATGATTTCATGACTCTGCAGCAAAATTCCAGTATTAGAGAAGCGTATATTTTTATTCTCTACATTTGACACCTACCTTTTTAAAGTCCCGTTTTGCACAAGACGTTTGGTGCTTCTGCTCTGTGAGATTACGTTTCGATCATGGACGATCAATGTGCGCGTTTCTATTGGACTCGAAATGAAAACCTTGGCATTGCTGTCGTTCATTCTGAGGGGGAAAGGAACTTACCAATCAGACATGATCCTACATAATCCATTAGGCCCAGGACTGCGACACACCTCAGACCCTCTGACTAAGTGCCAAATAAAGGCGGGCATTTTCCACGAAAGCGTTGGCTTCTTCGAAACCTCAGGTGAGTCCAGTCGGATTCATACAGCACTTTGAAAAGTCACCCAGGCCATAGTATTTCTTACACTCCAGACCCCTTCATTCACGGGCGGAGAGTGGATGACAAAAAGGCTTTTAGATTGGAACACACGTGGACCACCTTTGATGTAGAAAACTCACCCATCAGCTTGTATCCCTTCACGATGGAAGGCAGTGGTGGAGGATATGGAGGGGGGGGGGGGGGGGGGGGGGGGTCAGAGGCTTGGACGTGGGAGTGAGTGGAGGGGCCAGACCTGCTCTGTATGCTGGCTTCATTCAACGTACTTACTGTAACAGGGAGTCTTTTCTTTTCACTCTCTCTCATTTCACCCCGGGGCTCATTATGCACGGCTAATGTTTTGCATTCTAAGCTATCAATGGCGAAAAAGTAATAACTTTACAAATGAGACACGCGCAGAACAAAACTGGGGGGGGGGTTCCGTTAATCATGTGGTAAAAGAGAAGGAAATCAACGTGTACCAACCTCTACTTGCTTGTGCCACATGTCCAGGTTCTTGCGCTGAGCTTTGGAGAAATGGTCCCATGCCTTTTGTTTGGAGGCAGCTTGGAATACAGACACAATCTGTTCAACTGTGGCGGGGATGCAGGGGAAGGACCACAGACCATCCAGAGACAGAGAGAGAGAGAGAGAAAGACAGAGGGGGCATGTGGGAAGGAGCAGAGGAGTGAGAAAGTGGAGTCAACTAAGGATGTAAAGCACTGTGTGTGAGTGAGAGTGTGTGTGTGTGTGTGTTTGTGGTGTGTGTGTGTGTGGCGTGTGTATGTGCAAGCGTGTGTGATCTACTTACCCACTGATGCCAACGCATCATCTTTTGGATGGTTGGTCAGACGGTTGCCACTTAACTTCAATAAATCATACATTCTTTCAAGAGGCCTAAATTATACATGAAAAACAGGCTCCTACAGGAAAACGTAGCCAGTAGTTGGTGGCGCAGACCCACAGTGAGCCTGGCTGTACTGGTGTGTCAACCAATTAGGTCCGAACCACAGAAATCCAATGTAACCATAACGAGTTGCTGCTGCGCCATGGTTTTTTGGTTTCCAAATTCTTGACAACCACTTGGACGGAATGCCGTGAAATCTGGTACAAATAACCAATTCCCTGTGAAGGGGGATTTTTATTTCGTTGTTTATCCCCATGCTTTTTCGCGTAATGACATAATCAGGCCACACTTTTCATTTGCTGAATACTTTTGCTGTACACCCGTATATATCTATCCGACGCTCGGCTCCGAGGTTCTCGCCGCTCCGGCGTGTGACGCGTTTCAAAAGAGCTGCACCCTAGCTATAGACCGACGCTATCTTTAAGTAATCATGTGGGTGAGCATACAAGTTAGTATGGGTGGTCTGAGTATCCCAGAGGAACCGATGCACAGACAGGGCAGTCAATAAGACCACCGGCTAAGTGTGTGTATGTTTGCTGAGCGGTGAGAGAGAGAGAGAGAGAGAGAGAGAGAGAAGGCCACGGGGATCAATAGTATCTTCCCAGCGCCATGTAATTTGATGGAGCACATCGATGGTGGAGGCAGGGGGGGGGGGGGGGGGCGGCCAGGGGGACCGGGGGGGGGGGGGGGGGGGGGGGGGGGGGGGGGCAGACTGCACAGAGCTGTCAGGTTTCATGCGAGGGTATTATACACATCTGCGCCGAAATACGTTTTGGGTTGTTTTTCGTAGGGCAAAAAAGGATCACGTTACTCAAGTTAGGTCCGAGGAGGAATTCAAAGGCAAATTGTTTCCGGAAAAACATTTTTCCGGCGTTTTTGACAACAATTTGGATTTCCCGTAGTAAGGACGGGCGGCGTGCGATGGCGGCAGCGAGGTCTTAAAACGTGGCCACGATACATACAAATGATCTGTACGGTGAGACTTAAGTAAAAAGGCGCGCAACGAGTTTGGACCGACTGTTTAAGGGGAAATGATTTCGGAAAGACAAAGAGAAAACGTGCACCTTCCCCCTTGTGCTCAAGGATGCTTACATTTCATTCAAAATGCAGGCGCTGGGATATCTGGAGACACTGTGCCGCGGGGAAGTGTAAACCAACAGCTGCACCGCCAAAGCTGCCAAAGGTGTCGGGAGCGGTAGGAGTTGCCTTCGGGCTTTTATCCATTCCAAAGAGCCAAGCAGGGGTTATACATCACACGTTTGGCGAGTGTTGTGTTCATGCAACGAATGCGTTGGGCCACTTACGCCACTTAATCCAAAAGTAAACTTAAAAAAAAAAAAAAAAAAAAAAAAAGGATCCATCTTCGCGCACATCGTCATACATAAATTCCCACAAAAATACCAGCTCCTTTATTCCTCCGATTCTTAAGATATGAAAGGAGCGGCGCGCCACTGGGTCCCGCCTGGTTTATGGCGGTGCTATTAAGGATTCTGTTTTTCAGCAAAGAAATTAAACTTACCTCCATGCCACAACAAATGAGCAAAGATGGCCTCCACAAGTGCCATTCATCTGAAAAAAGGAACCCCTTGTAACCACGACGTGTATCGCTTCGGTGTTTACAACACTGTGCTCGGATCTCTGTGCATAGCGTGTGAGGTAATGAGCTTGGAACAATATTGTACTTACTTTAGATTTCAGTACTCCAGGACACAATTTTGCCTTTGGCCAGCTGTGCAATCCACATTTACTCTCCTAAAATAAGGAAACTTACACCGAACCAGAGATCCTGGTTTTATCCTCCCCCTCTGATTCTTAACTCATCTTTGGCTTCATTTAGAGATGATCGACTGCCTCAACAGGACACGTATTGCTCTATATATCGTAAGTCTTTTCGTGTGTGTGTGTGTGTGTGTGTGTGTTTGTGTGCAAGTGCGACTCACATTGATTTACTATGCCAGCGAGAGCCCTCTTGAACTTCTCCTTGGCCTCCTCCATCTCCTTCTCGTGCTGGCTCTTCTCGCTCATCAGCCGGCGGATGTGGCTGTTGGAGGACTGGATCATGGAGTAGAAGTTGTTGGCGTTCCTGCGGTTGACCTCGCCCCGTTCCAGCCAGGTGAGCAGCACCCGCACCGCTTCCGGAAACTTGCCGTCATCTGGCCAAGAGGTGAGCAGAAAAAGAGCAAAGAGTCAGATTCTGAAGAGCGAAGCGATGCAAATCCCTCCGCTACGGTTCTAAGGACTCTGAGGGTGTGGGAAAAGCACCGGTTGGTGAGCTGAAACGTGATTGCATACCATAAGTGAAGATTCCTGGTTCAGAACAGTGATTTCATATTATATTCAGCTCACCACAGGCACATTTACATAAATGCCTTTGCGTGTCTAACTGAGTGGAAGTAAAGTTGAGGTTAAAATGAACAAAGTGACGCTGAAAAGATGAAAAATTGACAATGATGTAAAAAAGACAGCTGCGATGGGAGTGGGTGAAACCCATGTAGAGGTGGTGTGGGTAAAAAAAAAAAAAAAGACTCTGTGACCTGCTCGTCATCAAAAGGAGAAATTGGGTTTGGAGTACAGGCATATTACTCACACTGAAAAAGACGAAACCCAATTTTCCCTCTTGATGGGAGATACAGAAAGAAAAAGAGAATACCCAGCAGCAAACAGCCCGGGGAAGAGTTTCAGTGATCACAAACGGATCCTTGGCTGAAACAACGCCGGGTTCCAGTTCGTCACGCCAGGGCCGCGGAGGCAAGTGTCGAAAAAGACACACGCGGATGGTGGCAGAGAGGCATGAAGTCACAGCCATTTCAGTTAACGGCCAAATGTGACTGAGACCTGGAAGTGTCATTGTTCATTAGTGACACGAGTTTATTCAGCCGGAAACCTGACAGAGAGCTGAGGAGACGTGGAAAGTGGAGCGGCGGAGAGAGGAAATGGAAACCATAAGCAGCGGGGAGACTGGGGGAGGCAGGGCGGAGATGTGAGAGACGAGCATGGGCGGAGGGCACGCTATAAACCCACATAGCGTATTTCACAGAATTGGTGGAATGTCTTTTGGAAAAAAAAAGAAAAAGCAAATCCCTGAATTTGCTAGGACGTCAGAGAGCTGCGCTGTCAGTTTTTACCAGCTTTGGTTAGGGACTATTCCTGTAATGTCTGGGCTTACACCGGGTGCCCCCCCCCCCCCCCCCCCCCCCCCCAGTACACACGCGTTCAGATGAAAGGCACAAATGATCCTCTCCTTTATCCTCCACCTTGTTAGTCCGGGTTTTGCATGAATTACAAGCCAACGCCCAGAGTGGTTTCCATTTGAACATTATAAATGAGGCGACCGGTGTTATGCTGCGTGTGGAAAAAACACCTCCCGTTTCCCATGCCACGGTGCATCCAGCCCACCGTGGCCTGCCTCATACTTGGCCGTTTCCACCGACCTTTGATCTTGTCTCCCAGCTGGCTGCACTCGTGCTCCGAGTAGTGGACGATGGGCGGGGGCGACGGCGGCCGGAGGCGATCCTCCTCCATCTTGCGCCGGTGCCTCTCCTCCCGGGCCAACATCCGCTGGTGACACTCCCACTCGTACAGGTCATCCCTGGCCTGGGCGAAGTCCACGTGAAGGCGGCCGGTGTCCTTTTTGTCTGTGCTGGAGCCCAAGCGGATACGGTAACCTGGGGGAAGAAGCAAAAGGGGAGGGAAAAAGTGGAATACATCAATATAACGTGATATAAATATAATGGGGAGGAGCAGATGGGACAGCAGGAAATGTACCAACTAAGTGTGTAAATCTGTCTGCTCAGACAGTTTAATGTCATTTTCACAGCGGGCTTTGCACACTGCAGGTGTTTAAATGCTGCCATTTTTTTTTTTTTTCTTGACGAAATTTTGTTAATTTCGCGTTGCTCTTGGGGAGGGGCATAAGTCTGGCCTGTTTCACCAGACTGAAATATCTCAGTGTTCATTAAATGGATTGCCAGTGTTTGGACAGACATCCATTATTCCCAAACGAAAGGAGCCTTAAGATTTAGCTGATCCCTGACTTGTTTTTCGTCTGGCACCCTTAGAAGATTTTTGCATTCGTGGTTTTGAGTTGCATGTCTCAAAATTAAAATATTTTGGGTGGGTCCCACAACTTTTCACCCAGAGCCACGGCAGATCAACATTTTATACATGAAATAACTCGTGAACAAATACCTGGGAAAAAAGAAAAGAAAAAAGGAATGGCAGTCCTTTCAGCTTCAGCTGCGCTTTATACTCTCATTGTTTGTGTAGACCTCTCGTCTGTGACCGTGGGAGCCACTGTAAGTGTACAGGGGTTTCCCCCTTTGAACAAAGAGCAGAATTGCAGCAGTTCACATGCTTCTAATTTTGGCAGCTGCCAACTTCCCGCCCTCTATTAACATCTAACGGCCACTTGTTCATTTAACCAATGACTAAGGTCACAGACCTTCTCTATGTCTCATAACAAGGAAGAATAAATAAAATAATTTAAGTAGATCAGCTAGATACGAAACGCCGCGCGCCTGTTTAATGCAAATGAAAAACCCGTCTGGAAGGGGTGGGGGGGGGGGCGTAAATGAATGAATGAATGCATGAATGAATGAATGAATGAATGAATGAATGAATGTATGAATGTATGTATGTATGTATGTATGTATGTATGTATGTATGTATGTATGTATGTATGTATGTATGTATGTATGTATGTATGTATGTATGTATGTGAAGAAATATGAAAGCAAGAGACCAAAATGATGCAAACCTCAGGCACCTCAGTCTATATGCTGTGTGTGATTTACGCCTGAGCAAATTGAAATTTTCCAATCTCAACTGACACACAAAGAATTGAACAGATGACACGCAAAAATGAGAGAAAACGTTCCGGCGCCTGGCTGTCTACAACCAGGGTTTCCCGTTTGGACTGTGGGACGCCTTGGAGAGGATATACTCCACAAGTAGGCTTTCGAGGAGCATCCTTTTGTAGATAAACAGGAGCATCTTAGCGAGGGCAATTACCTCTCCAGTGGCACTGAATGTCCACAACTTCCCTCATTACCCACCTCTTCTACTCGACACTTCCCGCTACGCCCCGCCCGCTCGTCGTTACTCAATTCTCTGCAATGGCTGGTTGCACATCTAAAGCGCAATCATGCCCGTTTGGTGAATTCATTGGTTGAAATGATCGAGAGACACTGTTCCGTGTGTGTGCGTGTGTGTTTAGGTAAACATGCATGCACGTGTGTGTGTGTGGTCTTGCTGGACGTCGGAATGACGCCCACAGTGATTCACCGAGAGGGTCAACACACTCATCGTTGGTTGGAGGCCAGCGCTAACAGGAAAAAATAAATGAGCCCAAGTTTTTTTTTTTAGGGGGGTGGGGGTGGGGGTGGGGGGTGGTTCGGCTCCCTCGGCCCCGGGGGCTCCCAAACTACCACTGCCTGAATATTTCATACGAGCAGATCTCAGTGCGCTGGGGCTGTGCCCGGCTGTGTGTCATCGCCGGGAACCGTGTTTGCACAGTGTGTACGTATGTGTGGGTGGATGGGGGTCATTATTTATGGGGGAAATACACAGCTCTGTCATCTGGCTAATGTATGGACCTCAGCTCCCACTACTCCCTGTGAAGAACAGAGTCAGGGGAAATAACACGGTCCCCCGGTCAAACCGAAGCTCATGGGCACATAAACACACTCCTGCACACAAACACACACCCGCCAATCGAATGCATGAGCACACACACTGAATAATGTTCGGTATACTTCTTTAATGATTAGGAAGGAGAATTGGTACGTTTACCGCAATTCTCCTTTCCAATAATTACCTCAATGGAGTTGTGAAGATGGCCAAGCCGACAGTTGTTGCTTTTTTTTTCTCCCTCGACTCACTTCATTCCAAATGTTCTTTTTCCTGATTCCCATTAAATCTAAAGACGCTGCTATCCAGAACAATCCTTCATAATGTTAGGGAGGTAGGGAAGATATTTTTTTGCAATTTAAACTTTCATTCCCCACATTGTATGTTTTTTGGGGGGTGGCAAACAACACTAAATAATAAAAGACACACGAGCCTCTGCCGACGCCGCTGTGGAGCGGAAGGCATGAATCAGCGATGCATCAGATTCAAAATAGTTGTTTCAGTCGTGACCAGAAATCTGCCACCGATGCACTGGAATATCTCTCCCCAAGAGCACGTTCGCAATGGTCAGGCGATACGACAGGCTGAAAGGACGCCACCGCTTACCTGACAGGAAGAGCGCCTTATCCACAGTGAACTCCTCAGCAAATCGGATGTGGCAGAAGTTCTTTTTGCTTTTGCGTATGGCGGTGATCTCGCCACACTGGCCGAAGACCTCCACGATGAGCTGCTCGCTGGAGTTCTCCGGCAGACCCCCGACAAACACAGTTTTACACCCGGGAGGCCGGTCTCTCGTGGCCGGAGGTGGAAGGTCTGGGCAGAACAAAATGAAACAAACGGGTATTAAGGTGTCGTGGAAGAGGAAGAAAGGCGAGAGGCGGGCTGGCGAAAAATAATGACGATGTAGTGTGGAAACCGCGTACCCTAGCATTTAACGAAGAGATAATACGGCTGAAGTACACACACTTAAATAAACGATTAATCTTCCGAGAATGCATAAAACTTAATTAAGTATGAATAATGTGCTCTTTGAAGCTGTAGGCGAGAACATAGTGGGAATACAGTTGCTGCGATTTATTCTGGCATACCCAAAGAGCATTTCTGAAATTTCCGGAAAAAAAAAAAAAAAAAAAAAAGAGAGAAAATGTATGGCTATATGTGGACGCAATAAATGATGAACAATGTGATAAAGTTTCCTTTTTCGTCCTTTCATGGTTATTTAGAAATGTTTGTTGTGGTCTCCGTCTCTTTGTGTTCACGTCGTGGTGGCTTTGCATATCTTTCGGATCATTTTTAATCCGCTAGTGGTTATCTTCTCGGCGGCCATTTGTGTCTGCCTCTGGCAAAAAATTTTTTCGGACAATTCGTGATTGCTTTGCATCTCTCTGCTGTCATTTCCTATTTATCTGGTTGCGGTCCCTCTGCCTCGTCCTCTCTTGAAATGTGTCCGTTCAAGCAAAAATATTGTCCGAAGTTTAATTCCTTGCAGGATTTAAGTAGTTTTGACTTGAGATGGCTTGAACAAAAAAAGAAAACGTGGGAGCGGCATAGGCACGCGATAGCAAGAAAAAGCTTGGTCGGCAGATGCAACAGCGAGTCTCAAAATGACTTGACCTTTGCGGTTCACGAGTGGCTGATGGTGACAACAAGGAGAGCACACAGGGAAGGAGGACAGGTGCAGAGCAGCAAAATCTCCCCGGCTCACGTTGTTACGTGGGTGAAAACTTTCTTCCAACAATAGAGTGTTTTGGTCCTTTCTGCTACCGGACCACTGAAACCTGCATATGAGGACCTTTTATGCAGATGCCCTTTGCAGAAGTTACGGGGCACACTTCGTGAGACAGACTTCAAGGCTGTTAATTTTAAAATGCAGACAGAGAAGCTGGAGGGAGAGAGGACAAAAAAAATTATGACTGGAAGAGCACGAGGGAGAGATACCATATTGACAGATAGGAGTGTTTGGAAAAACTGCAATATATTCTGATGTTTGGTCCAATTTATCGGCATATATTATAATAAGTAAAATCCAAGAACACAGCATGCCAGCTTAAAAAAAATACAACAAAATGTACCCGCTGGTATTATAACACAACATGTTCTCGACCACATCGTCACCATCCATCAGTTAAACGCCTTTTTATAGTCTGAGGGGCTTCAACCACCCGGGGGCTGCTATTCAGAAGATGAACTACCTTTACAAAAGAACCAAAACCAAAACGTGTGTGTGTGTGT
>JAFBJU010000768.1:510955-521978 GCA_016785305.1 Colistium nudipinnis
AAAACCAAAACGTGTGTGTGTATATATATATATATATATATATATGTTTTTATATTGTTGAATATTTTGATATTTCTAGTTATTTCTTCTTTGGAGTCTGCTACTGTTTTTACCATGCATGCATGAAGTAATGCCTGCATTACTTTACTCCATTGCCACATTCCATTGCGTGTAATATAGCGGGCTAAAGAGGGGGTTAAAAGAGCAGAGGTTTGTGCGTTGAGACGGGGGCTGCAGGCGAGTGGCTCAGAGGAGGGTGGGGACAGAGGTAGGGCTGAGCTGATTCAAGTAGGGAATGCACTGAATTAAATGAGCTCCAAAATCAGGCACAGGTGTGGAGCTACAGCGAGCTGCAGCCGTTTCAAAAAAGGAATCATTTTTTTGGTTACGAAAAAAAGAAGTTTCGGGGAGACAATACGAGGAGAAGGCTAGTAAAACAATATTAACATATTGTCATATGTTGACACAATATTCAGTTAAAAGAAGAAACTAATTAGCGGAAGAATTGATACAACCCTTGTTGTGTTTCATTTTGAAAGGCACACATACATCCCCAGCCTTAAGGGAGATACGCGCGCCACTGTTAACACTGGTGCCAACACGTAATACTGGTATCCTCAAAGATTAAAGAAATATTTTATCATTCCTTAAAGGGACTTTTTTTGAAAACATCTCTGAGATTGTGTTTGTCGTTTGAGAGAGTGGATGAGACCGGCAACACGGTTGCAGCGTTTTATCTCCAATTGGACTATCAAAGTCTCAAAAGTGCGGAGCATAATCTTTGCAAACCATTCAGAGGCATAAGAAGGTGTCGCAGCACTTCAGCACTAAATAGGTGAGTGGGAAGAAGCAACAGCGAAGGAGGTGAGGAATGGGTCAAAGCTGAAAGGAGAGCGGTTGACAACAATAGGATGAGACCAGAAAAGAGCCTGATTGCGATGCACACCGGCGGTACAGTTCCAGCTGCCCAATTGTGAACGTTTCTAAAAGCCTTTTTTTCTTCAGAAGACATCACTGTTTGCTCCGGAAAAGCGCTATAGACTTTTTTTTTTTGTATATGCAACATTCAGTGGAACAAATAAACAAATGAATACTGAGAATAATGTTGATTTGCAGCTGTGGACACGCTGCAGCGAAACATCTTTGAGAGCACGCAGTGTGAAATTATACGCCTCTTATCATCATATTCTCTCCTCCTTCCGCCGTCAGCTCCGTCCTCTTCATTGCTGACGCAGCTTAAGTGAAACATATGCTAAAACGATGATCAACAATAAAACTTAACAACCACATTTTAGATGTTTTTGATGCGCAAGGCCTCGTGGAGTTTTTCGGCTCAAGAACCCGGTGCACTCTATAACTTGCTATTTTCCTGCTTATTTTTCACAAGTTTGGATAGAAATTTCACCTGAAGGGTGACGGGGGTGATTTGGCAGTTGCATGTTAAATGAAGTGATTGCATCCGGGTTGTTGCAGTGGATGGAAAAGCCGGAGAAAGTTGGTTTTTCTCTCTCCGACCATCAGGTTTCCAGCGCTCTCTGCAGGTTGCATTACTGCAGAGGTTCCCGGATAGATCCCAGGTGTCCTCTCCAGCCTCGTCCTCTAGCTCCTCGGGGAGGATCCTGAGGCGCTTTTCAGTCCTAAGGGGGGCTTTATACAGGCTACGGGATTTTCTGGGCATCTCCTGGTATATTAGCATGTGTCTCACTAAAGCTGTGCCACCTACGAGTGGGATAGGCTGATGAGGGAATGAGAGTAGAACACGGTGACGGAGGCATGTTATTAGCTCACACTGCAGGCTGCCAAGAGGGCCAAAAGCTGGATGCAAAATCCCACAAAAATCACAAAAACCTCTGCAAAATAATTCTCAGTGAGTATTATTTTAAAATGTATTATTCTCTATTCCAATTATAATATAGATTGCCCTACCTGTTGTATGTGCAGGTAAACACAAAAAAGAGAGACAGAAAGTCAGAAAGTACCCAGAGCCCACAGCGACACTGACAGACAACCAAAGGATAATAAGTACAACATCAAAGAAGTGAAGAAGCCTTTCGGTGAAACGTCTTCTTAACGCAAGAAGGTCCATTGCCCACAAGGAAGAACTCCTAAAGACTCCATCTGAGTCTTTTAGTCACTACACATAAATCAGGACCTTGATTGTCGGTTCAGGGTAGTCGGTATCGAGTGGCAGCTCAAAAGATTTGTCTGAGGGCTCTGATCCCCCCCCCCTTTTTTTTCCTGAAATTGTGCTCGACGAAGCATCAATCACTGCCACGCTCCTGTTTGGATCTCATGCCGAGAGTACTGCACTGATTCAACGTGGCACTACCATAAAAATAACTTTTTCAGAGTGGCAGTAGAGGGCTATAAGAAAAGATCACAAGGGATGCAGAAGAGGAAGAGATGTCTTATTAATAAAGAAAGAATGGATGAAACAAACGTTACAGACGATGTAGCGAAACCAAAAGCCAAAAGTTCAACTGGAAATGTGTGTGTGTGTGTGTTATGTTAAAGGCAGCTCCTGGAGTCTCTCGCTGCTTGTGTGAAGCAGAGCACAGAGGGCTACAGAGTCTGGCCAGCTCACGTCTCGGTAACTCCACACCTCTGGATTTTTTTAATGTTTTTTTTAGACTGCAAGGTACCGACTCTCAGTGCAAACGTTTTCCAGATGGCTGCAGACCACCACGGTGCATGCAGGGGGGTCAAAGTGAAATTATTTCAGCAGGAGTGCATAACTGACACCGAGGACAACTGCAATCCTGAGAAATCCGTGTTAGAAACCCTGCTGCACTCCTGCTCAGCAGGGACAGAATCCCCCGATGGGCAACCATGAAAATTTGAAATTGGTGAGAAGACACAGCCTCCCTCAGACACGCCGAGACATACCAGTCTCTGAATTGAATTTGAGGGATGTTGTTGGCCTCCACAATGCAACTCTGAGGGTCAAAAACTCCAAAAAACAGTCCACCACGCTGAGGTAGGCAATTCTCACCCAACACTGCCGACTTACTACAGCCTCGATTTTCATGAGCGGCATCGAGCCTAGACAGTTTCCCTTAGATGTCTTGCTTTTTCAAAAATACTCGGCTCAGAGATTAACTGCTCGTCGCGAGACTGGAATCGGTGACAGGCCCAGAGATCTTAGGGAGAGATGGAGATCAAAAGAGGAGTAACTGGAACAGAGGGGAAAGATACAGTAGGGAAAAGCAAGCGCTAGAAGTACGTAAATAAAACAGGCCCCCAATTAGGTGTGGAGTGCACGCGTGACTCAGGGTCGCCGCGTTCAGACCCCTGCGCACATATCGTCGAGTATTAAGCCCTAAAGATAAATGTTACAATTCACGTGTGCACGCGCGGCCGCATTCGACACAGTAATTGTGACAGGCTCGGAGATTGTTGGGTAATTCCTCGACAAGGCCCCCCCCCCCACACGGGGTTTATGTTTCGTGTGCACCTAGTTCATTTCTCTACCCCGGCTCCTGAGGAATAGCCTGAAAGACGTTCTTAAGTGACGTTAAACTTTTAATCAGCTTTTCTCCCTGCACCGTATTGTGACAGTGACAGTTTATACCGAGCCATAACGCACAGCCCATATATACGAGCACATCTTATAACAGCTTAAAGGGCATTGTCAGGGATTTGCTGAGAAGAAGAATGTGTGCGTGCGTGCGTGCGTGCGTGCGTGTTTTTTGGTTTTTGTAAGGATCGTAACCTCGCTGATGCTCCCGAGGTCAGGAGCTTTGTTTTAGTTGACTTTGAAGACGACACGTAAAACCTGTTTGATAAATAAAAGAAAAAAAGGGAAAAAAAAAAAAAAAAAAAGACAGGCGGAAGTTTTTCGGTAGCAGGAAATCAGAAAAGCGAAGGTGGCATCAATCAAAGGACCCCCCGCTATCTCCTCTCCAACTCTGGATAATTGGAAGGCGGAGGTGAGCTAAATATAAACCGTTGTTACACACCTACTGTCTGTGTGCAATGTGTGAATTGCCATGAATATTTCCACTTTCCCGTGTGCACTCAACCAAATTATAAAGCAATTTAAACCCCTGATTAATAGCCTGAATTTATTTTTTAATGTGCATATAGGCAGATTTTCTTTTTTTTTTTTTCTCCCAAAATGTTTGAATTAATCACTGATGATCACAACCAAAACCACCCACAGGAGAAAATAGTAGATTTTGTCAAGGCCCACAGAGGCTACCTGTTTTCCTATTTTCAGTGTTTTTACCTGAAACACACAACAGATAGAGAATAGTGTGTGGTAGTGGTGTTGCTGTTGCGGCAAGTTGGTGTAGTATATGTATGACGGTGTGGCTTACTGGGGTTCGGGGGGAACAGGGTGCAGGTCTTGCAGTGGATTATCTCCTTGACAACCGGCAGCTCCTGGGAGAGCGGGGCAGGCACAATTCCAAGGCCGGGCATCATGGGGTTCATGGGGGTAATTCCAGTCATCATACCAAGGCTGGGGTCAAAATCTGAGGGCAAGAGGGAAACGAGACCGAAATAGGGTAAAAGTTAACACCTACACAGGCCCAACACTCACACCCAGACTTGTTTCCAACAGCTATCTTAGGTCATGTATCACTTATGTCAACATCAGTGACAGGCAACCAGCAGACGTATAATGGAATATATACAGCCACTCATGAATAAATCAGCCTGTCAACAACATGCATATTTTAAGAAGTTTTCTCTCTCCGTCACTCCTGCTGTTCGAATGGTAACGCTATAGATAATGTACACAGTTGGATCACACGCCTACGTTGCAGAGAAGCTGTGTTTACAAGATTGAGTTGCGTTTGCAGATGAGAAAACATGCGCACGACAAGAACGAGCACAGTCGTCCTTAGCCACGACGCGTCCCATTCCCACCTTTTTATTTTTTTTTATTTTTAAACAGCACTGCCCTCCAGTATGAGCCTCAACATCACCAGCAGGGGATTTGGATTTGCCACCGGGTGAGTAATGTTTACGCACCTGTGTATGCGCAAGCAGGAGCGCTGCTCATTAACACTAATCTCTCACCAAAGATGACACGCACACGCACGCACGCACGCACGCACGCACGCACACGCACACACACACACCGTAATATAGCCTGCTGCACATTTTCAAATTCAATCGGACACACAGGCTAAAATATTTACACAAAGTATTATATTTGCTGACGTGAGTGCCGAAGAAATCATAAAATTCACAAGTTACTTTATTTTTTTCTCCCCAAATTGCCTTTCTAATTTCACTATTGATAACATAGTAATTGCAGATGTGGTCAACACAGTGAGCGGGTACAGCGGCAGCGGACATCTGAATGCGTTAAATATTGAGAAAGAAAATGATGATTCAATAAAAAGGATAAAACATCACTGACATTTCAATTCACAGTTCGATTTAAGCCCCTAAAAGTACACCTAAAATGGGAATTAAAGAATTTTGCAATCAGGCCGGTGAATTTTCATGCTCGAGTTCAAATATCATTACCATTGGTTTATTGTATAAAACAGACATCCAAAAGAGCGTCTGATCTACGGTAGCCAGTGAAGACAACTTTACCAGGAAATACATAGTACTTTTCGCCACAACTGATTGCCCGGAAAACCTACTGCACGAGAGAGACCGAATGATTTAAAGGACACGCAGTGAAAGAGATTAAAGTGCACATAACAGAAGACTCATACGCAATATGTCCCTTGAGAGGAGAAGGTGTAATAAATACCTTGGACTGGAAAAAGCAGCCGAAGGACAAAAATGTGTTTAAGAGAAATAGATGCAGGATAGCGGGGGGGGGGGGGGGTGTGGGGGGGGGGGGGGATGTTTAAAAGAAAGAGGAGCCAGGAGAACTACGGGAGAGGAAAATGGATGGAAACGATATGTCTATTGATGACCTCACCATCAATCTCTAAACTACGAGTCGGCGTAAGAGGACGGCTGATAACGGGGTGCCCGGTTGCCGGGCAATGGATGACTTTTTCTGCACATTAGGGTGAAGGGAAGGGAGACGGATGGCGGAGGGGATGATAAGAAATGGTGGATGGAAGATGGGAGAGCGGTGCAATAGCCGGCCTGAACAGCGACCGAGCTGTATATTAGAGGACTGAAAAAATATAATAAAATGGAGTACACAGCGAGACAAAATTCACAGTTGAGGGAGGTCGAAAACATTTTCTCAGACATTTTTTTATTTTTGTTTCTTTCTGGAATTAATTTTTCTAGCTTTCTGCCTGAGCCAGTGCGCGCCGCTGTTCCAGGGGTAAGGCAGGGACACATGCGTATGAGTTCATATGTTACGTACGCATGCAGCAGGAAAAAAATAAAAATAAATCCATTTAAACTGCCACAGAGGACACGATCTGGTTACGTCAGGGCAACGGCTGGCGCAATGTCACCGCAGTGCTGCTCATGTTCCCTTTCTTCGGAGCGTGCGCACGTGTCTTTATCTCCGTCCATTAGGGAGCCCCCGCCTCCCCGCCCCCCCCGGTCCGGAAGCGAGCGCGTAACACACAAGCACGCGTGATAACGCAGATTTGCATCTTCCTACGAATTTCCAGCAGCGGCGGAGTGGCCTCATCTCCGTTTTCTGACAATATTAGCTCGAGGACTTGTTTCATCAGAAACATACCCCCCCCCCCGCCCCCGCCTCAGTTTTAGTCATTATAGCATCCTGTGGATTTGGGATTTCAATAAACGTGGGAATTTGAAAAAGAAATAAAAGTGAATTTGAATTGGGTTCAAGCTGTACCAGTGAACTATGGAGAGAGAGAGAGAAAAAAACCCCACTTCCAATCATTTTGCACCAGTGAAAGCTGCAGCTTTGCAAGTCATGGATGTCCAACTTTTCCCAATAAGAAGCCAGATAATTTCTTTCCAAGAGGGACACAACCCTATTCAATTTTCAAGGTGAATTTCTCTCCGCAGGAA
Source organism: Colistium nudipinnis (assembly GCA_016785305.1). Classification (NCBI taxonomy): domain Eukaryota; kingdom Metazoa; phylum Chordata; class Actinopteri; order Pleuronectiformes; family Rhombosoleidae; genus Colistium; species Colistium nudipinnis. Next base: position 517,874 of record JAFBJU010000768.1, read on the forward strand.
CTTTTCCGTCAGAAACAGGAAAACTTCGGAAGAACTCAATTCTCCGGACGTTCATTTCAATCGTGGTTTAGCGGAAATGATGTCCCGAGGGAAATGGTTTAGGCCCAAAAAAACTAATGTAGATGTGCTTTCTGAAGATGGTGTGGTTTGCCTTGTTTTTCCAACTAGTCACACATGGTAGCAGCATAAAAAAAAACAAAAAACACACATTTTGTTTAGGGGGGTGGCGTTAATAAATGATTTGATAAAAAAATTATCAAAGCATCTTTTATGGTGAATGTTTCTTTTCTTTTCTTTTTTTGTCTAATTCGAATCCTGAGGAAAAAAACAATGTATATTAACATCACGTCTGCTGTGCACTTGGCGAGAGACGGTGAGAGTAGGGTCTCTGACTCAGTAGACGCTCCACAGAGAGATTCACGGAGCACAAGGGCCCTCTTGAAGAAGGAGAACAAAAGAAACCCCGGAGCTGGGTCCACCCACACATGTCCATAGGATCCTTTTCACCGCGCTGCTCGGTGCGCTTCGGTCTCTTTGTGTGGCTCTCATGTGGGAACACCGAACTTCACAAACATCGACCTACTAATGCCTCTTTCTTGTACGGTGACACACGCACAAGGTTCCGTCACACACTCTGCGCACTCGCGCTTCGTCTCTCCATCCAGGTACTTTCGACATTAAACAATATCATTCCTCCATCTTTGTACGAAGGTAATAACGTTCGCAGCTGCCCATCCATCAGCAGGTGTCTGCCAGATTTATAAAACGACAATTGATAGTGTGAAACTCCCAGCTAATAATGTCATCCTCCCCTTCGCCTCCCTGATATCCAGGCTAAACATCCATTTGGGCAGTCAGCGGCGGGTGCGGGGGTGCAGTGAGGCTGTGAGGCATGCTGGATAATATTCTTTAATGAGGCGCGCTAGCCACGCCACCTGGAACCCTACCAGTGGCAGAAATCTGCCTCGCTCCATCTCTGCCAAGAGTCGACCGCTCTGCATTTTCAAAATGAACATCTCTGGCTCCTCTTACCCGGAACCCTCCTCCTTCTGCTGGATGGAAATATACAAATAAATAAATAAACGTGCCCTGGCTCCCTATTCCACTGCATCCAAATAGGAGTCCACTCCCTGGCTGCCGCCCTCATTGTCTGACACATGCATATTCAAATATCCATGACAAATCTGACCTTTCACGAGAAGTGGCGCGGCTAGGAGTAACTGTCAGAAATTCCCATTTTAGTAGACCCATGACTACGGCTCTATTTTTGCCAGACACGCCGTATATCCAAAGTAAGGGAGTCTTCGCCCTCCCTCTCTGTCCGCCTACACTCAGCCAAGAAAACCTCGTGGCATCGTGCCACCGCAGCTCCAGAGCAGTCAGCAGAAGAAGAAAGAAAAAAAGGACACAGCCCCCAGTCCAGGAATTTGGGAAACGCTCACGGCAAACGGAGGACTGTCATGGAATTAATTTCCTAATGTTAAGGTGAGCTAATGTGTGGGAACGAAAAAAGTCCCTGATTCATATTTCTGCGTGCGTGCGTGCTCGTCTGCTGTGAGGACTGGTGATGAGGCATGACACAAAGTCACTTGGTTTGCATATATTCCGCTGTGGTGTGTGCAACCTGTGTGTACATTGGTGGTGGGGGCTTGTGGAGAGTGGGATGCAGCCAGACAAAGGAGGGGTTGTTTATTCGGGCAGCGGTCATATGTCCCTGGAGCCCGCTTCCCTACTCTCCTGGGCGCACGGGTTGGTGCGCGAGCGCTCATGCATAACAATGTGCTAAATCTAAATTGAATGTGGGTACACGCGTGTAAAAAAGCGAAAAGGCGTCTCCCCCTCCCCCCCGTGTTTGAGGGGCATCTTTGTTCGACCTAAACATCTCACAAAATGCCACAAAACTAAACCCATCAGCCCTGTGGATACAATATTTCATATTTACACACAATTGCAAATCCACAGCCCTGGCATAAGTTATGGCTTTAAAAAGTTGCCGAAGTCTATTTGGGGGAGGGGGGGGGGGGTCTGTTTCTGAGGTAATAGATACACGCGTCGCACTGGAATACACGATGGTGAAAGGTGTTTCTAAACTGAAATATACACATACAGCCTTTAGTGAAGTCCAACTGCATCGAGGGGCTGGCCGCGTATACTTCCCCAGCGCAACAATAGGCACCGTCAAGGGTTACGCATAATAAAATCCATCATTTCGGAGGGAAATGTAGGGGAGGAACTCTATATCTGTACATCTGGTTGTGCTTACAGTCTGGACGTGAACACCGGCGGAGGATGGGGAAATACAGGGCGAACACCCATGGAAAAGGATATTCTCGCCGTCTCTCGATCAAAGATGTCGAAACCAGATGTCGATTCCTGCTGTCGCAACTTGCTGCTCCCTTCTCACAGTCAACGCCGCATCTGGGATCCTACCTACGGCCAGCCGTACAACGCGGCGCTCGGTGGGGCTATAATTGTGACCGGGGAGTCCGAGGCGTCTCGTGCTCTCCCCGGGAGATGAATAAACACTAATACCAGGGATTCCTGTCATCAGTAATGCCGCTGTAGGTCATAAAAAAATATATAAAAAAAATAAAAACAGGACCGGATTTAATATTAATCTGCTGAATGAGATGGAGGCGTTTTCTAATTCACTTCGGGGAAATCAAATCATACGGGGTATGTGGCGGTAATGTAACTAAAACTCGTCTGCCAAGTGCCAATTAACAACAACAAGAGGGAAATGAACCTGCCGGAGTATTTTTTGATTAAAATAAATCCAAAACTGCCTTTTTTTTTTTTCAAGTTTTCCACCATCACAGGAATGTCTGAGTAATCGGAGGTTCACCTCTCCGCTGACAAACGCTGCCCTTCACTTTCCACACGGAGTCTGAACACAGTCTGCAAGACAGCAGCCATCCACTAAAACTGATACCGCTGCCATGATGACAATGAAAGGGATAATCTTAGACTGCAGCCGCAGCCATTAGGAGGGCGGAACACAATCGATATGTTCTCCGCAGACATAATGGACCCCACCTTCCCACTCGGCATGTGGCTCAGATTCCTCACGTTCAGCTGCCCGCTGGAGTCTGGCCCCCCGCCGATCGATCATCTGTCTCAGCAGTATTCTGTCCCGCTGGTTTTTAAGTTTACCCTGCCAACACCTGTCCGTTATTTCTTTCTCGCTCCCACGATGCACTGAACTTACATTATTGACAGGTGGGTCGGGTGGGCCTGCTGGGTCAGAAGCTGTTTCGCATTTCGTTTTAGTTTTTTTTGTTTGTTTTATGGCCTAACATCACAAATGTTGCTAAGGTGGGGCTGCTTTACAGCTTTACAGTACAGGTGCCAATAAAGGGGCCTCCCAAAAAAAAAAAATGAAATCAGGCTCAACTCACCAAACGGAAGAATTGAGGCCGGTTCCCCAATAGACGACTTGAATATGTACGGGAGTACGTCTATTGATTGTGAGCCATTGCCCAGACAAAGCCAAATAAACTCCCCTGACCCAAAATAATGTTTTTTTTTTTTGTTTTTTTTTGGTAGGCCTTTCATAACCTGACAACTGCTATTGAAATTGCCTGTAGAAAATGTGCACCAGCTCATCCAAGCCAAGGCGGCCCTGTGTTGCGTCAATGCACAGTTGGTTTAGTTCCAACTTAGACCTGCGATTAAGAAAAAAGCTCAACCTCCGGCGAAATCTTCCAACGGGGAAAAACGGAAGAGGGAAGGAGAATCTTCAGGCAAAAGCAGGAGAGGAGCAATTCCCCCCCGAGAGACACAATGGGAATGGCAAGTAAATACGGTACAAGCGCAAACTTGCATTAGATTCCCAAAGATTTTTTTTTTTACCGGAGCCGTCAAGCCACAAAGCATAGACTTGATCCATGTCCAGTATATTCCTCTGTAAACACCTCTCCAACACATACAGCTCATAACAACGTTCTCCCACACACAACCAGAGCCATCCATAGACATAAAACTGTCGTCGGCGTGGATGTGCACCGGGGCTCGGTGAGGCTGCAAAATGTTCAGGGGTCTGCCCACAGTGGTCTGTGTATCCGGCTGTCTGTCTGGATAAATCCACATCACCGGAGATGGGGGG